>CAUYON010143574.1:0-34648 GCA_963573935.1 Arctocebus calabarensis | reverse complement strand
CTGTGAGCTGTGTGACGCCACAACACTGTACTGAGGGTAATAAAGTGAGACTCTGTCACTGAAATACTACATCTTTAGGATTGTTCCTTATTTATTATAATATTAGAGATTAGTGTGCTCCCATCTAGTGGCTACAATGTAAGGGTTTAGGACACACCTCCTGAATATGGACACAACTACGACAGAGACTTTACCTAAACAATAGTGACCTAATTGTTTGTACCTTCATATTCATCTGAAATTAAAGAAAAAAATTTCTTTTAAGAAAAAAAATTTTTTAAAAATAAATAATTTATTTTAGTGTGCTGGTCTTTAGGAATATGAAAACAAAGAATCATCTTTATTTCTACTATTAGTAATCATTTTGCTCAGGGCATCCGTAGCTCAGTGGTTAGGGTGCCCAGCCATATGCTCCGGGGCTGGTAGGTTTAAACTCAGCTCAAGCCTGCTAAACAAAAAAGAAAACAAAATAGCCCGGCATGGTGGCAGGAACCTGTGCTAGAGAGACTGAGACAAGTGAATTGCTTGAGCCCGAGAGTTTGAGGTTGCTGTGAGCTATGACAGCACTCTACCAAGGGTGACAAAATGAAACTCTGTCTCAATAAAAAATAAATAAATAAGGGGCAGCATCTGTGGCACAGGAGCACTGGCCCCACATACAGAAGGTAGCAGGTTCAAACCCGACCCCGGCAAAAAAAACTGCAACAAAACACCTTAATTGGGCAGCGCCCATGGCTCAAAGAGTAGGGCGCTGGCCCCATATACTGGGGTAGCGGGTTCAAGCCTGGCCCTGGCCAAAACTGCAAAAAAAAAAAAAAAAAAATAGCCAGGCATTGTAGCAAGTGCCTATAGTTGCAGCTACTCAGGAGGCTGAGGCAAGAGAATCACCCAAGCCCCAGAGCTGGAGGTTGCTGTGAGCTGTGACTCTACCAAGGGTGACAAAGTAAGACTCTGTCTCTGAAAAAAATAAAAATAAATAAATAAGTAATCATTTTGCTGTCTGTGATGTAGATGTTTTATAGAGACATTGGGCTCCTGTTCCTTTGAATTGTGCAAATGAAAAATTCTTAAATATATTAAAAAGTATTACATTAAAGAAATAATTATTTTGTGGATTTCAGGGACTTTGAATAATTTTGGGAAAGTTGTAATTAGACTCATTTAACTATTTCAATAAAAGGCACCTGTGAAAGCTTTTAAGACACCATCAACATTACTAATTCATAGTTACAGTGTGACCTAAGTTTAGACGATAGATTTGAGTAAGAAATATAATTAGCAGAACCTTTTAACCTACAGTCCTATGACTTTGTCGGAGTCTCTTGGCATTACCATCTCTAAAAGTCTTCTGAGAGTTTATAAATTGAATGTTTATGAGTTCAGACAGTCTGCTTTAGATCCTGTGATGTGGTCATCTCTAAACACAGTAAGAGCACCTGTCTAAGCAGCTTTTGAAAGACAATTCCTAGCAAAAGCTACTCTGTCATAGAAAACTGCTACTACATCCGTGTCTGTGCCTTCAAAGAGTCTTTTAAGAAGCAGCTACTTTTTAAGAAGTCCACAGACAGTATAGCTTAACTAAGAGGGATCTTTTCAAGCTGGCAGGATACCAGATTCTCAACATGGCTTCCATTTTAAACCCTAAATTAACATTCCAGACATGAGCTATTTTTAAACAAATATACTATAGTTTTGAATGAATCCAAAACCTAGTTTTTGTGATTTTTCTTTTTTTTTTTTTTTTTGCAGTTTTTGGCCGGGTTGGGTTTGAACCTGCCATATCCGGCATATGAGGCCTGTGCCCTACTCCTTTGAGCCATAGGCGCCGCCCTAGTTTTGTGATTTTTAAATCTCTTACCTTTCCATTTATAAAATACTGTTATTTTCATCCTCTCATTTGAGTCTCTGTATATCATACTGTTTATAGACATTTAAGGAATTTAATGTCCTTTCCATTGTGAGCGCCTTAAAATAAGAAACTATAGGGTGCCGGCCCCATATGCCAGAGGTGGTGGGTTCAAAACCAATCCCAGCCAAAAACTGCAAAAAAAAAAGATTGGTCAGGCTCAGCGCCTATGGCTCAACAGGCTACACCGGAGCTGGCAGGTTCGAATCCAGCCCAGGCCCGCCAAACAACAATGACAGCTGCAACCAAAAAATGGCCGGGCGTTGTGGCGGATGCCTGTAGTCCCAGCTACTTGGGAGGCAGAGGCAAGAGACTCGCTTGAGCCCAGGAGTTGGAGGTTGCTGTGAGCTGTGATGTCACAGCATTCTACCCAGGGTGACAGCTTGAGTCTCTGCCTCAAAAAAACAAAAACAAAAAAAAAAAAGATTGGTCAAACAGTTGTCTCGTCACCTGTGGCTCAAAGGGCTAAGGCACCAGCTACATACACCTTAACTGGCCGGTTAGAATCCAGACCAGGCCCGCCAAACATCAGTGACGGCTGCAACCAAAACATGGCCAGGCATTGTGGCGGGCGCTGTAGTCCCAGCTACTTGGGAGGTAGAGGCAGGAGACTCGCTTGAGCCCAGGAATTGGAGGTTGCTGTGAGCTGTGATGCTACAGCACTCTACCCAGGGTGACAGCTTGTCTCAAAAAAAAAAAAAAAATGGTGCCTATACTAACACTTGGTTAGAGACTATTTAATGACTCGATATCTGTTCTTAAAATTCCAATTTAAGAAAATTTCGTACCTCACCAACTGAGGTTACTAACATAAATCTCATTAGTAGGCTTGGAATTTGTTCCATGCCAAGGTTAACTCCAGTGCTACTGGGAAGTTTATTTAAAATGTCCTAATAGAAATTAATCTTATTTTAGGATCCCTGTTCCTGGTTGTTACTCTATGTAATCACTTTCCTGGTTTCTTTTTCCTTGCCTTCAGCAGTAATCAGTGCTTATGACAAATGCTTTGAATATGTTCTACTAAGACATATCTTAACGCATAGAATACAAACTGTGTTATTTGTGCCTTTATGTAAACTTATTTATATTTGTAGCTTAAGGCTACAAATGTTACTATGTGCATAACATCGTACTGGGCATATGGTTGGCACTCAGTGGATGTTGATTAGATTTAAATTTGGATTGCATTTGTGCTGGCAGAATCTCAAAGGGTTCCTTTAATTCTTGTGCAGTCGGTTCATGGCACTGGTTCAAATCTAAGCCCCAGGCATGAGCGGTATAACATCAGGGCCTCCGTGTTGATCAAAGCTTCAATTCTGAGGCTTCTCAGCTGGTCAGCCACAGAGGTCTGGAAAACTAGGATTAGCACAAGGTGAACATGAAAAACAGTGCTCCTTGTAGATTTTGTTTAAGTTTGGTACCCCATCTCTGTCCCTGCAGCCCCACCACATCACACACAGAATGCCTTTTGTTCTCTCCTTGCCTCCACTTTGGTCTAAGCCTGATGAAAGGGGAGGATTGTTATTACAATGGTCAGTCATACCTTCAAATAAATATTTCAGTCTGTCGTTGTCTTGGTTTGGGTTCCCTCCTGAAAGCAGAGCCTGAAATTAGGACCTGGGTGTGAATAGTCTATTTGGGAGATGATTCCAGAAAGCAGAAATGTGGTGTGGGGAGAATAAGGCAGGAAAGAAGAAAAGCTGATGAAGAGTGAACTCATGAGCTGGTTGCCACCCCAGGCAGCAGGAGCTGGAGCCCTGGAAGGCAAGGGGCAGAACGCTTCAGAACTTCCCGCTGAAAGGCTGGTCACGGTTCCCCCAGAGTCCTTCATTCACCAGCACTTCCGAAGTGCCGTAGCTGGCAGCTTGCTTGCCGTGGGGCCCTGGCATGCAAGGCCCTGTACCCCTTTCCCTGAACAGTGGGCAAAAGGGATGAGATGTGGAGCTCCACGAGCATCTGCTGCCGTCAACTCTCTTGGTGAAATGTACATTAAGCCTGATCTCTAAATATAAGAGAAAATATTCTTATGTTTTATTAGCTCACAAGTTCTGCTTTTATACTCCATGGTAAATGAAGGAGCCAGATAAAGCTGCATCATTCATATATTATAGATGAGAAAACAGCTACTCAGAGAACTTAGGACTCCTCTAGTGATAGCGCATATTTGTTTTTCACACATATTATCTAGTTTGAAATTTAACAAAATACAGTGAAAAATAAAATACATTCGTCACCTCCATTTTATTTCTTATTTTGATTTCTATTATGAAGATGAAGAACTAAGACTTGCAGGGATTGAGTGCCAGGTGACATAACTAACAACTAACCAGTGCCTAAAGTGAGGACTTTTTAATTCTAGGGCATGTGTGCTTTTACTCTAATTTACTTCTGTGGTCACATAACATGAACTTTCTGGAACTTGGAGTCAAATCTAGTTTCTGATAGCCCAAAATCTAAAATGAGTGTTCTGTTAAAGGAATTGCAGACATCAGGAAACAAATATAAGGCCATTAGTCATCCTGAATCATGCTGGTAGATGGTTATCCATTTATCTACTGGAAGATAATACCAATATATGAAATACTAGTAATAATTATTAATATTTCTTGAGCAGTTATTAGGTGTCAGGTTCCAGTATAAATGCTATACATGCATTTAATCTATTTAATAACCTCACATAGGTGCTATTGTTTCTGTATTTAAAGTGGAAAACTTAGATACAGAAAGATTGCCAATGCTTACACAGTTAATGAATGGCATATATAGACGTCCATTAAATTTGCTTGTGCTCTAAACTGGATTCTATTCTAGAGAGGGCCATAAATTAAACTAAGATTTTAGCCTACAGTGGAAACGTGCTAGGGTGCAGGTTTGTAACCTTTAAGGAGCAGAGAAGCAGGACAAGTAAACTCTCTTTGAGAGAAACTCACATATAAAATGTTTATTTTTTTGGTTTTTCTTTTGAGACAGGGCCTCAAGCTGTCGCCCTGGGAAGAGTACCGTGGTATCTTAACTCACAGCAACCTCCAAATCCTGGACTCAAGTGATTCTCTTGTCTCAACCTCCCAAGTAGGTTGGACTACAGGCACCTGCCACAACACCCAGCCATTTTTTGGTTGTAACTGTCGTTGTTTGGCGGGCCCCGGATAGATTCAAACCCACCAGCTCTGGTGTATGTGGCTGGAACCTTAGCCGCTTGAGCTACAGGCTCCAAGCCTATATTATTTTATTTTTACAAATCTCTTCATTCTCAATGTAATAAAGAGCTACTGAGAATTATGGTTATAACAAAGTATCATTTTTTTTTTTTTTTTTTTACAATAAATATCCATGAGTTGTGGAAAGTTCTCTGAAAGGTTTCTTTTTATTTTATTTATTTATTTATTTATTAAGACAGCGTCTCACTTGGTCACCCTCTGTAGAGCACAGTGGCATCATAGCTCACAGCAATCTCAAACTCTTGGGCTCTAGCAATTCTCTTGTCTCAGCCTCCCAAGTAACTGGGACCACAGGCACCTGCCACAACACCCAGTTATTTTCAGAGACAGGATCTTGCTCTTGCTCAGGCTGGTCTCAGATCTGTGAGCTCAGGCAAGGCTCACAAAGTAATAAGATTATAGGTATGAGCCACCACGCCCAGGCTGAGTATTACAATTTTAAGGCAGTTTTTTCTGTTTGTTTGTTTGGGAGGGGTTATTGTTTGCAGTTTGGCCAAGGCCAGGTTCAAACCCACCACCCTCGGTATATGGGCCAGCGCCTCACCCACTGAGCCACAGGCGCCACTCAATTTTTTCCCTTTTTAAAATGCGTACATAAGATTTTTTTTAAAAACGAAGTATTAAAAACTTCTTTGTGATCTTGTGATTTGGGTTGATTTTCTTTTTTGAGATAGTCTCACTTTCTTGCCCTGGTAGAGTACCATGGCGTCATAGCCCACAGCAACCTCATACTCTTGCTTTAGCCTCCAGAGTAGTTGGGACTACAGGCGCCCGCCACAACACTGAGCTATTTTTAGAGATATGGGGTCTTGCTCTTTCTTAGGCTGGTCTCAAACTTCTGAGCCTGAGCATTCCACCCGCCTCAGCCTCCCAGAGTGCTAGAATTACAGGCAAGAGCCACTGCACCCAGCCTTGGGGATGATTTTCTTTTCCAAAGAGAAAAGTCTAGGTATTTAGAGATTATACTGAGTGTCTATGAGCAGGATTCACTGAATTATTTATATAATAAGCTAAGTTAGTTTTTTTTTTATTGTATTACCATAGTTTATTGTAAGTAAAGTCATGTCAGCCTTCTGACTGAAAATCCAATATATTAGCATAGCAAGGCATTTTATATTTTTATTCATGCAGAACTTTTCATCAGGGCAAATAAGAAAATGCTTTTATTTATGCCTCTTCTGCATTTTAGGAATTTACTTTTAAGAAAAATTTACCCTGGCTTGGCCAAGCCTGTGGCTCAACGGGCTAAAGCGCCAGCCACATACACCTGAGCTGACGGGTTCGACTGGGCCGCCAAACAACAATGATGGCTGCAACCAAAAAATGGCCGGGCGTTGTGGCGGGCGCCTATAGTCCCAGCTACTTGGGAGGCGGAGGCAGGAGACTCACTTGAGCCCACGAATTGGAGGTTGCTGTGAGCTATGATGCTACGGCACTCTATCCATGGTGACAGCTTGAGGCTCTGTCTCAAAAAAAGAAAGAAAAATTTACCCTGTTCTGGCTCAGCACCTGTAGCTCAAGTGGCTAAGGCGCCAGCCACATATACCTGATTTGGCGGGTTCGAATCCAGCCTGGACCTGCCAAACAACAGTGACAACTACAACCAAAAAGTAGCTGGGCCTTGTGGTGGGCGCCTGTGGTCCCAGCTTCTCGGAAAGCTGAGGCAAGAGAATCGCTTAAGCCCAGGTGCTGGTGGTTGCTGTGAGCTGTGACACACACAGCTCAAAAAAAAAATTTTCTCAAAAAAAAAAAAAAAAAAGTTATCCTGTTGTCATGAATAAGTGAAACTGTTCCTACTCTTTAGACAGTAGAATCATTCCAACATTTTAATGTTTTAAATGAATAAATACTTAGAATGGGATTTTCTTTTAGTTTTGAAAGAGTTTTGTTGGTTTTTTTTAGAGAATTTGAATGAAATAGCATTACAGTAAGATATACTCAACTTGCTCAGTAAATTCTTGCTTTTTTTTGTTTGTTTGTTTTTGGTTTTGTTTTTATTTTTATTGGAGACAGAGCCTCAAGCTGTCACCCTGGAGAGAGTGCTGTGGCATCATAGCTCACAGCAAACTCCAATTCCTGGGCTCAAGCAAGTCTCCTGCCTCTGCCTCCCAAGTAGCTGGGACCACAGGCGCCCGCCACAACGCCCGGACATTTTTTGGTCGCAGCCGTCACTGTTGTTTGGCTGCCCGGGCTGGATTTGAACCGCCAGCTCAGGTGTACGTGGCTGGCGCCTAAGCCCATTGAGCCACAGGCGCCGAGCCAGTAAATTCTTGTTGAATTGAGTTGAAAAAAGGAGAAAAATGGGAAAATGAGCTATAAAAATTTATATTTTGTACAATATAAACTATATTATTTTCTAAAATCTAGAAAGGTTATCTTAAAAATTGTAACACTTAAAAGCACATTTTCCCCATTAATTTAATTAATGCTGTTTGATTTTAGGAATTGGAACGAGCGTGGAGAGAATATGATAAGTTAGAATATGATGTAGCTGTTACAAGGAACCAGATGCAAGAGCAGCTAGATCGCCTTGGTGAAGTTCAGGTACAAAAATAAAATGTTTTTTACATTGTTTGAACAGGTTTTTACTTGATAACTATATGACCCACCCTGTTAGATTTGTGCATACACTTAACAGTTTTTACATTACTGGCTGCCTGACACCTGGATTTCAAAACTTTCAGTGAGTCTTATTGTCTCACAAAGAATCCCATCCCCTCTTTGTGAAGTTTTTTATCCTGTTGGGCACGTGCCAGAGTATTCTGTGCACCTCACTTGCTTAGCTCTGTCTGCAGTTCTTGTAAATGTGGCATCAGAGTCTTTCACAACTTTACCACTGTTACTTGGTATTACAGTGAATTATGTGAACTTATCAAATAACGGATATTTTACCTTTTTATAAAATTATTATAATCTGTTCTGTGTTACTATAATCCATTCTCTCTTTTTTATCAGACTGTATTATCCTGTTGTCTTGACTGACATAGTATTAGAATATGGGAAGAAATAGCTCCATTTGGTACAAAGAATTCAGTTTATAAGTGTGAAGAGATGAGGTCAAGTTCCAGGAGTAGTTTACTTGTCTCTATAGCAGAAATAATACTTACCTTAAAGTGTTACTTTAAGGAATAGAGATAATATAATATATGTTTGGAAAAAGAGTAAAAATTATTTCATGCTTTTGACCCTATATAAATTTAATTATGTGTGTTGGAAACCCTGAGGACTCAACAGAAAAAAACAAACCACAATTAAAATGTTAGTAAGATTGACTCCTGTGGCCTGGCATCTGTAGCTCAGTGGCTAGGGCACCAGCAACATACACCAGAGCTGGCGGGTTCAAATCCAGCCTGGGCCAACTATAACCAAAAAATAACCGGGCGTTGTGGCAGTCACCTGCACTCCGAGCTTACTTGAGAGGCTGAGACAAGAGAATCGCTTAAACCCAAGAGTTTGAGGTTGCTGTGAGATGTGACACCATGGCACTCTATCAAGGGGGACATAAAAAGACTGTATCTCAAAAAAAAAAAAAGATCGACTCCTGAAAAATCAACCATTCTCTATTTGTGCTCTCGAGTATGATCCTGCCACATGTAGCTTTGGGGCATGTGAAATGTGGCTGTTGTGGCTGAGGAACTGAACCTTTTAATTAGTGGCTCAAAGGAGTAGGGCGCTGGCCCCATATGCCGGGGGTGGTGGGTTCGAACCCAGCACCTGCCAAAAACTGCCAAAAAATGAATAAATAAATAAAATTCTCTTTTAGGCTCAGCACCTGTGGCTCAACGGGTTAAGGCGCCAGCCACATACACCTGAGCTGGAGAGTTTGAATCCCGCCCAGACCTGCCGAACAACAATGGTGGCTGCAACCAAAAAAATGACCAGGCGTTGTGGCGGGGGCCTGTAGTCCCAGCTACTTGGGAGACAGAGGCAGGAGACTTGCTTGAGCCCAGGAGTTGGAGGTTGCTGTGAGCTGTGATGCAACAGCACTCTATCCAGGGTGACAACTTGAGGCTCTGTCTCAAAAAATAAATTCTCTTTAAAAAAAAAACAGCTATATGTGGCTATGACCTCTGTGTTGGGGGCCAGCGTCATGCTATCAATAATCAGCTACAAATGGCTCAGTGCCTGTGGCTCAATAGGCTAAGGCCACAGCCACGTACACCTGAGCTGACAGGTTCGAATCCAGCCTGGGGCAGCCACCTGTAGTCCCAGCTACTTGGGAGACGGAGGCAAGAGACTCGCTTGAGCCCAGTAATTAGAGGTTGCAGTGAGATATGATGCCACCGCACTCTGTCCAGGGCCGAGATCTTGAGGCTCTGTCTCAAAAAAAAGAAAAAATAATAATAATCAGCTACAAAAATGAGATACCAAAATGCACTAGGAAAAACTGTAGATAAGGTAATCCAGCAGTTAGCAGACCAGGTATTCGATATTTTACCTGTGCCAGATATATACAGTCTATTAAATATTATTTGGTGTTTTTAGTTTTTTGTAACTATGTAAAATTTACTCTAAGCTCACAGGCCATACTGAAAGAAACTACAGGCCAGAGTAGTTTTCAAATCCCAGATTTAAACTAATAAAAAATGTTTATCATGAAAATTTAGTATGGTATATTATTGAACATAAGAGAAAAACTGAATTAATAAAGAAGTATAATTAGTATATCTTTTTTTTTTTTTAGAGTCAGTGTCTTACTCTGTTGCCCTCAGTAGAGTGCCATGGAGTCACAGCTCACAGCAACCTCCAGCTCTTGAGGGGAACCGGCCCCGGCCAAACTGCAACAACAACAACAACAAAAAAAGTAGCCGCTGTTGTGTGGGCACCTGTAGTCCCAGCTAATTGGGAGGCTGAGTCAAGAGAATCACCTAAGCCCAAGAGCTGCAGGTTGCTGTGAGCTGTGATGCCATGGCATTCTACTAAGGGTGACAAAGTGAGACTCTGTCTCTCTAAAAAAATAAAAAATAAAAATAACGAAGTAGAAGGCACCCTCCATGAATAGCAGCATTTTACATGCATCCTTAGACTAGTTAGTAACAACCTTGGGTCTCAGTTACCAGATGAAAACAATAACAGTATCTACCCCTACAGGTTATTACTATTTCTGTCTATAATATGTAGACATTTTTGAAGCAAACTAGAACCAAGCCCATAAAACTTGCCATGTTTGTTAAATAGTAAGTGAGGAAACATAATGCAAAACGATAGCATTAAACATGGTACACATACAGGAAAAAGTAGACCAGTGGAACAAAATAGAGAGTTCAGCAACAGACCATGCATATGTGAGAACCTATATGTATTGGCAGTAGCACCACTAACCAAGAGGAAAAAGCCTGATTATCACTAGATGGTATTGGAATATAGGCTCACTAAATTGAAATGCTGGCTCCTACCTTGTACTGAGATGAACTTCAGGTGCATGACACAGCTAATCACTATTTATTAAAGCTAATAGCAGGAAATACAGAGTGAGGATGGACTTCTCAACCAAGACCCAAAAAATGCTATCCATAAAGCAGAGTAAGTAAGTGAGCAAGAGAGAATTGTTGAACAAGATTCGGCTTTATCAAATTTAAACATTTCTGGCAGCGCCCATAGCTCAATGGCTAGGACAGCAGCCACATACACCCAGGCTGGCGGGTTCAAACCCAGCCCAGGCCAGCTAAATAATGACAACTGCAACAAAAAACAGCCGGGCTTTGTGCCGTGCACTTACAGTCTCAGCTACATGGGAGGCTGAGACAAGAGAATCTCTCAAGCCCAAGAGTTTGAGGTTGCTGTGAGCTGTAATGCCACAGCACTCTACCGAGGGCAACATAGTAAGTGAGACTCTGTCTCAAAAAAAATAAAAATTAAAGATTTCACTTTAATGAATACAACATAAACAAAGTTAAAGATGATATTCTAGGGCGGCTCCTGTGGCTCAGCGAGTAGGGCACTGGCCCCATATACCGAAGGTGGCGAGTTCAAGCCCGGCCTCGGCCGAACTGCAAAACAAAAAAAAATAGCCAGGTGCTGTGGCGGGCACCTGTAGTCCCAGCTACTCGGGAGGCTGAGGCAAGAGAATCACTTAAGCCCAGGAGCTGGAGGTTGCTGTGAGCAGTGTGACGCCATGGCACTCTACCCAGGGCGATAAAGTGAGACTCTGTCTCTACAAAAAAAGATGATATTCTAGGAAAAGATATCCGTGACCTCAAAAATTCAACAAGAGACTGGGCGCAGTGGCTGACACCTGTAATCCTAACACTCTGGGAGGCCAAGGCAAGTGGATTGACTGAGCTCACATGTTCAAGACCAACCTGAGCAAGAGTGAGACCCCCATCTCTAAAAATAGCCAGGCATTGAAGTAGGCGCCGATAGTCCCAGCCAGTCAGGAGGCTAAGGCAAGAGAATTGCTTGAGCCCAAGAGTTGGAGGTTACTATGAGCTGTGACGCCACAGCACTCCACAAATGGGGAAAAATTGTTATACTGTAGAAAAAAAAAAAAAAAAAAAAAGGCAAAGAATATGAGTAGTTAATTCATAGAAAGGAAGACTCAAGTCACTAGCAAGTATTTGAAAATTAGTTTAAAATAATCAAAAAATGCAAATAAAACAAAAATTAGGCTCAGCGCCTGTGGCTCAACGGGCTAAGGCACCAGCCATGTACACCTAAACTGGCGGGTTCGAATCCAGCCCGGGCCCGCCAAACAACAATGATGGCTGCAACCAAAAAATGGCCAGGTGTTGTGGCGGGCGCCTGTAGTCCCATGGGAGGCAGAGGCAAGAGACTCGCTTGAGCCCAGGAGTTGGAGGTTGCTGTGAGCTGTGATGTCACGGCACTCTATCCAGGGTGACAGTTTGAGGCTCTGTCTCAAAAAAAAAAAAAAAGACTCCAGCATGCAAAAGTTGTTCATGGTGCTTGCACTGAATTAAATAATTTTGGACAAATACAAGCAAATTACTCTGATATGAGGTGGGAAGAATTACTGGGGAAACCAAAGATAATTTTTGTTAGGTGACTTAGCCTCCACAGGCAGATTTCCTTGACAGACATTTTCCAATATCTTCTGTGCATCTGGTGACATGCTGAATGTACAGCACAATAACATAGGTACTTGTGGCTGGTTTTCTTCATAGATAAGGACTCCTTTGGTGTCTTTGGGTGCCTTGATGAATACCCCACCTTCCTTGTAATGTGAATAAGTAACGTCAACTTCTCTCCAAAATGGCCAATGGACAACAGGTGACTGAGATGGATGGGGTTGCTTTTCTTTCTGGTGACATGGGTTGATGAAATTGGCTGGGTTTCTCTCAAAGGACTGAAAGCAATAGCAGCTATACAATAGAGAATATTATCTCATTTTTTTTCCTTGGCAGGACTTAAAGATTGGTAATTTCAATACTTTTAGCTTTTATGTATTTTTTGTAGATATCTGTTTATGTGGATATCTATTGTCAGCATCTCTAATCTTCAGCAAAACCAGCCTTCCAGCAATTACAGCTGAGCTGCAAGTGTGTGCCTCCTCCACATGCATCTGGGGATGTTTTCCCTCCTAATTCTCACTCAGTCATTTAAGTCAAAGGCAGTTAGTTCCTCTTGAGCACCATTTTCATGTTAGATAGAAATAAACATACTACTCAAATCCCAGACAAATCCCATACGGCAAAATGAAGGTCTGATCCAGGCTTAGGGGAGGGAGAACTAAATCAGAGTGGGAGGTACTATAGTTGTGAGCCTGAAAGTAATTTTCTGGTCTTGTTACTCATTTTCTTTCTAAGACTATGAAATTATATTTCCTATAATGTTACTTTGATGTAGATGTGGAGTCTTTATTTGTACACATCTTTGTATTTATAGCTAGCTCTGAAGGTAGGCAGATTAAATGACAATGTAACATAATTTATGTTAAAATGGAAAGGTATTGTCAATGTATCATGTCTCAAAGAATCCCCAATTCTACAGAAACTCTCTGTATTAACACTATTCTCTCCATAGTAGTTACTTGCAGCTTGAAGTTTGAATCACTTTCTTAAATCATAACACTTGGAATGTTATATTCAGTCCTGGGATTCCTTATGGAAATATTTATAAAGAGAGGTAAATCCAGAAGACTCAATCCATATAATTTCAGATGAAGCTGGGTAGGACAAATAAAAAATACAAAAAATTAAAAATTAAAAAGGAAAAACAAGGACAAGGAAAGTGAAGTTTAGGGAAAATGTGAAATTTGTCTTCAAGTAATTGTTCTTATCAATGTCATAGGACAGAGCTCATGATTAGGTAGAAGCATCATGAAGGCAGATTTCAGCTAGTCTGAAGGAGAAGCCAGTCTGCTATTAAACCAATTTGCTTTTGGCTGTGGCCGATTTCCTCACCTCTGGAGATGATCAACTAGAGGCTGGAGGACAACATGATAGGGATATGGTATGGCAGTAACAGCTCCAGGCCTACCCCAAATCTATTCTCCTTGCCTTTTTTGTCAACAGGATTTGGGAAGATTGTTTCAGCTTGATAAAAGCACATTTTCTAGCTTCCCTTGCAGACCCAGTGAGAGAGAGAATAGGAAAGACCTTAGCTTCTTTTAAGCCTTATTTTCTTGCAGAACTACAGGCTCCCAGGGGTGTTTGTAAGGAATGTTCTCATTCATAGAGCTGTAAGGCATGACTTAGATGAGTGGATGACACTTATTTTTAAAACCTTTCACACAACGCAGTGCCTGTGGCTCAAAGGAGTGGGGCAACGGCCCAATGTATTGGAGATGGTGGGTTCAAACCCAGCCCCAGCCAAAAACTGAAAACAAACAAACAAACAAACAAAAAAACCTCCCACACAAACACTTCATACTGGCAGGCCCATTTAGTTCACTGCTATATTAATCTTTTGTTCCCTTAAATAGTATTGAACAAACTTCAGGGTTGCACATCCTTTTAAGAATAGGAAATTTCCATAATGGTGACATGTCTCCAGGTTGTGTCTAACCCCCCTTGATTAAAATGGCACTTCTCGCTGTTGTGGACCATTAGCTCTCTAATGCCAGATACCCGCAAAGGACCCAGGACAACATAGTTCTTCTATCATCTACACAGTACATTGTAGTTTTCAGCTCTGGCTAAAAATGTAACTTTTACTGTTTATACCTGTACAAGAAGCCTGGAAAGTATGAGGAAAGTTGTAGAGGTTTATCTTTATGTACCTGAAGGCATTCATGTGTGTTGTGTGGGAGTGGCATAGAGCATACTAGAGCCAAGTGTGTGCTGGTTTCTTGACAGACCTGAATCATAGCCATTCAATCAGAGGCATTGCAGCCCAGGCTTTGACATCAGACTGGGCACCTGGCCCTCTGTCCACATGGCGAGTGCACTGACATGGTCTCCTGACAATCTTCCCTCCCCTCCATCTGTCAGGATGGCTCTGATTCACTCCCTAGCTGCTTGGATTTTTCTCTTTCAGTGTAGGCTCCAGGTAGCAGTGAATTTACAAGAAACAGCTCATGGAGCCCTTCCCACTGCATCTCATTTTTTTAAATTTTTGCAGCAAGTTCTGTGGCCTTTTCAAATTTTTTTCTTTGCTGTCATAGGTTGAGATTTTGGTTCATTAACTCAGACAACGTTCTCAGGCTTTCCTCCTCTGTCTTCCTCAGTTTTTTTGTCTGCTTGGCAAATTGCTACTTACTCACTGAGAATTATTTCTCTTAGTTCTACCTTTCCAGATCTTGTCCTCAAGCTTCCAAAAAGGCTAATGAGCACTGGTGCTTGGATTTTAACACCAGACATTTTTTATAGAGCTAATGTAAAATGGATGGCATGTGTCTGATATCAGAAAGTGAGGGGTTGCAGTGAGAGGGGGCATAAGAAAGGCTTCTTTTATTCTGTGTGACCTGATGATCTGGAGATTTGGTTTGAAAGACACAGTTAAACCTTAAGAAAAATCAGTGGAGTAGAACTGGCTCAGAGTAGAACTGGCTCTTGATATGTAGTAGGTATCTTGGAAATTATGTGAAAATTCACCTATGATAAGGAGAAATTTTAAAATTAAAGTTAACATACAATAGACATAGTCAGCTTAATTTCTTGGCCTAGAGAGAATCTGTTCTGTTAGCCCAATTTTTACATTTTAATTTACCTTCTCTGAAAGGCAAATATTTCCGATTCCAGGGAAGAAGATAGCGATGGGCATAGGAGCGGCCTCTGTGCTTTTTATTTGGTAACATTTCACAGTGCACTTGCCAGATAACTTCCGTGTGCCCTGCTCCTCTTATCCCCTCTTAACCCTGCCTTCTGACTCTGCCAGGCTGATTTGTGCAGGGCTCATCAGTGCAATTCTGCTACTTGTCCGACTTTCACTTGGGTTTGACCAACAGGGAAGGCCCAAGAAGTGATTGGAAGGGAGAGATAAAGGTCATGTTAACTCTCCCTGGCTCCTTCCTTCAAGCTCACTCAAAGCTGGCTATAAATTTTGACTTCTCACAGTTTACTATACAATTCTCTTCCCTTCCTCATTCTATAAATTGGCTTCCTTGATCGCTAAGGCCTAGGTGTAATAAGAAATCAGCTGCTACTCAACTGCCATAGCTACTAAATAAGGCTTGATCCTGTAGTAAACAGCCTCATTGTAAACATATTCTCTATAATTGTCCAATTTTGACTGTGATATCTGTGTCCTTTTGGGATGACATATATATTATCTTATATATGATAATATTTTATCTTATAAATAGAAGTTTTATGTATTGGAAATTTTAGTTAGTGTGATCTTAGAGAGTATAAAATCTACCTGTAATAAACGATGACCCTGGAGGACAGGTTAGTGCAAGGTTTAAGAATATAAATTTGGGAGCCATCCTCCCTGGTTTTGTCTCCCATAAGGTTGTGATACAGATTCAGTTAATCTATGTACATGTCTGCATTTAGCAAGCACTACATAAGTATAAGTTATTATAGTATTACCATAACCACTACAACTATTGCAACCACTACATTTTAAACAGTGAACTTACCGGGGGGGAGGGGGGGCCTGAGATAGCAGACAACACAAAGCCTGCACATGATCTCAAGAAGGGGATCAAAGGTTGTAAGTAAATATCTACCTATGGACTGTTGGATTGTCTCAGAGAGAATATTGGGAATTATCAGAAAAGTGACTAGCGTCACCCAAAGTGAAGGACAAGGATGTGAGGGGACCCACTTAACAAGATTAGAAGTATCTGGGGAAGGTGCCCACTCATGGAGAAAGGAGAGGGGAGAGAGCCCCAGGGCTTCTTCACACCCCCGTGGACTGCAATGCAAGCTTTGGGAGGGACAGTCCACCACTGCAGGCCTCTGGACTGATGAAGGGAGTTGCTTGGCAACAATGTTGCCAAAGCAGACACAGCAGGGTCCCATTTGCTTTTGATTTGGTTTCTACAGCTGATGCCATTCTGAGTTTTCAGCCACAGGGCACCCTGTCTATAAGGGAGTCAGCTCCACTATTACAGCCTCCCCATTGCCCCTACCAGGCCATGACGGGAGAAGGAGGAGAGGTATCCTTGCATGATCCATGACTGGATGCCATGCACACACCGTGCAACTGTGGGACCCAAGCCAGACAGGTGCCCATGGCCCGCAGCATCCATCACTACCATCTGGATGCACCTGGGAGGTAGGGTGAGCACCTGTGCCCACTATGAAGTTGCTGCTGCTACTAGACATGTGCACATCAAACCCCTGCTGCATACCCACCCCACTCTGTGGCCCCACAGACTACACACTTTTGCAACTCCGCCTCTTACATGACCTTGCACTACCACAGCCCAGCTCCTTGCATGCAGCTCCCTGTCATGTGCTGACATTTACCCTGGACCTGGGTAGATGAATACCCACAGCCCTGGCACCCATTGCTACCATTTAAATAAATTCATAAATTCACCCAGCCAACACTACTGTTTCTACAGAGGGACTCAGCAAAACAAACTTCCATGCTATCACTGTAGACAGGGAAATGTCCCACTCTCCTATGCTTCCAAAAGGGCCTAAAGACAAAACCGCTGTTCTGCACAAATGTTTCACAGCACAGACTTAGACTGTGACTCTCACAGGTGAACACAGTAATGCAAGAGAACAGCATTGTTACAGGCTTCAGTGCATCCACCCTACTGTCTCCTGTTCAATCTTCTGAAGCAGGACTCAAACACATGATCCACCTTCCTTTCTTCACTGAGCAAAAGAATTCCAGCAGAGAAGAGTTGTATCATAAAGCTATTAGTTTTCATCTGAGAGAAGAGGTTCAAGATGAGAAGGAACCAGCATGCTGGCAATGTAACAAAATGGACTCCTTTGACGCCCACCAAAATATGATACTAGCTCTTTAGGAATGGAGTTTAACCAAAAGGAAACTTCTGAAATGTCAGCTATGGAATTCAGAATATGTGTCACAAACAAGCTCAATGGGATTGAAGAGAAAGTTAAAAAGCAGCACAAAGAAGCAAAACAACAACAAAAAATACCACAGTAAACCCAAGATATAAAGGAAGAATTCACTAACTAGACAGATTTGTTTTTAACTAGACAGATATTTTAAGAAAATAACATAACAGACTTTTGAAAATAAAGAGGACTTAGGAAATTTCAAAATGTAGTATAAAGTTTTAACAACAGACTAGACCAAGCAAAAGAAAGAATTTCAGAGGCTGAATGAAGACAAGGCTATAGAAGGAAGCCTCAATGAATAAAGAATCAAGAAAAAGGTACAAAATCTTGTAGGATTATGAAACTATGATCAGCAAACATAAGAATCATAGGTATCCCTGAGGGAGAAGAATAAAAAGTAAGAAGCATGGAAAACTTACTTGAGGCAATAATCAAGGAAGACTTTCTGCCCTTGCTAGAGATTTATATATACACATACAAGAAGGGCATTAAACTCCAGGAAGATTCATTCCAAATAGGACATCTATGAAACATATAGTCATCAGACTGCCCAAAGCCAAAGTGAAGGAGAATACAGTACAAGTTGTAAGATGGACCTTATCAAGGAAAACCCATTGAATTAACAGCAGATCTCTTACAGGATGTCTGACAAGCTAACAAGAATGGGATCTTATCTTAGCCTCTTAAAGAGAATGACTTTCAGTCACAAATTTTATATCCTGCAAAACTAAGATTCATAAATGAAGGAGAAATAAAGTCTTTCCCAGACAAGCAAACATGAAGGGAATTTGTCACCACCAGACCTGCCTTATTATTAAAGAAATCTTTAAAAGCATACTATACATTGAACAGAAAAATTGATACCCACCAGTGTAAAACATTCAAAACTAAAAATGCACAGCTCTTATAAAACAGAAGGGAAAAATCAAGCAACTACATAACAAACAACATGATGACTAACATAGTATCTCTTATTGATATTTACATTGAATGTAAATGGTTGAAACTCCCAGACCAAACCACCTATATCTATAAAAGATATAGATATAGAAAGAAGAGTACTAAGAGGGAAGCTCATAGCACTAAACACTTACACCAAAAAGACAGAGAGATCACAAATTAACAGCCTAATGTTAGACCAAAAGGAACTAGAAAAAGAAAAATAAGCCTAACCCATACCTAGCAGAAGAAAAGAAATAGCAAAGACCAGAGCAGAACCAAATAAAATTGAAATGGAAAGAATAATACAAAATATCAATGTAAAAAAAAGTTGACTCTTTGAAAGGTAAACAAAATTGATAGACAACTAGCTTAATTAACCAGGAGTAGAAATGAAAGGATTCAAATAAAATCAACAAGAAATGAAAAAGGAGACATTACAGCTGACAGCATAGAAATACAAAATATTATCCAAGACTACTATGAAAAACCTCTAAGCACAAAACCTAGAAATGAATAAATTGTTGGAATTGGAAAACACTCAAGTTTCCATCAAGAAGAAATAGAAGTCCTGAACAGACCAACAAAGTATAGTGAGATTGAATCAGTAATTTGAAAATCTCCTAATCAAATAAACAAAATAAAACAAAAAACCAAACTAAAGCAAAAAAGCCCTGGATCGGATGGAATTTAGGATGAATTCTGTCAGGCCTACAAAGAGCTGACACCTGCTCTAATGAAACTATTTTATACTTTCGAAAAAGAAAGCATTCCCCCCAAACATTCTACAATCCTGGAAAGGACACAGCATCATCATCAACAACAACAACAACAAAACAACAAAAAATTATAGACCACTATCTTTCATGAACACAGATCCAAAAATCCTCCTCGATATACTAGCAAACTGACTTCTACAGCATGTCCAAGTGGATTTCATTCTAGAGATGCAAGGATAGTTCAGCATATCCAAATCAATAAATGTGATTCACCTCATAAACAGAATTAAAAATAAAAACCATATGATCGTCTCAATACATACAGAAGAATTGTTCAATAAGATGCAGTATCCTTTTTATTATAAAATTCCTCAGCAAATTAATCATAGAAAAAACATACTTTAAAATAATAAAAAGTATATATGAGAAATTCACAGGCAATATCATCTTGAAAAGGGGAAAAGTTGAAAGTGTAACCCCCCAAGATCTAGAACAATACAAGGATGCCCATTATTATCACTTCTATTCAGCATAGTACTAGAAGTCCTAGCCAGAGAAACAAATAAAGGGCACTCAAATCTAGAAAAAGGAGAACAAAAAAAATTGCTGACAATACAAATGACACAATATCCCATGATCACAGGTTGGAAGAACCAACATCATTAAGACATCAATACTGCTCAAGTGATTTATAGATTCAATGAAATTCCCACTGATCTAGAAAAACACTCTTAGATTTTTCACAGATCTAGAAAATAATCCTAAATTTAGTATGGTATTAGAAAAGAGTCCAATTAGACAAAGCCATCAAAGGCAAGAATAAATCTGGAGGCATCATATTACCTGACTTCAAATTTTATTACAAGGCTATTATAACCCAAACAGTGTGCTACTTCAAATCATAACAGGCAAGACTAGTTTTAGCTTGAAGAAATCATAATGAGTTATGGTAAGTGTATAAAGTAGGCAAACATAAATGAATATCAAAGTGTGATAAGTGTGAACATATTCAAAGAAGGAGTTTATTACTTAATGACACATCAAACAAAGATGTTTATTGAGAATTATATTAAAACTTTGGAACAGCTGCCAAAATTGTAAGGTGAGGTTTGTGTAGGTACATAAAAAAGATACAGCATCTTCTGCCACAGTGCCCTTTTCCACACATAATTCTACACATCCCCCCCGGGACTGACCCACACCCCCTTTCTTAGCAGTGAACTAGCCTCACAGGCTTGTGGGAAGAATAAGGCAAAAGTTAATGCTAAGAAAGGGATGTGGTCCAGCCTTGTACAGGATCATTGCAACACCTCTTTTTCTCTCTCCACTACTAAGGAAGAGATTGACTGAAAACTTGGCATTCTTCTGAATAAAGAGGGATTGTGTTCCGTGAATCTCCACAGGGTTGACAAATAGATCCCTTATCTCTAGAAAGTAGGACTGAATCCTAAACCTGGATTAACCATTGACTTGCTGTGTAAATTTGAACAATTCCCTAATGTCAGGTGTACAATCTGTATCCGCCTACTTTGCTTGATTGCCCAGGTCTCTCTATTCCTAAATACCAAGACTCTCCTCAAGCCCAAATCTACTCCTTATTTTTCTTTTCATTGCAACTGATTAATTACTCAGCATACATACTTTACCAGGGTGTCTCTTATTGCAAGTGTTACTAGACAGCATACACTGAGGGAAAAAACAAAGCAACCACAGGGTGCCTCTTATGCCAAGTGCTTTGTCAGTGTGCCTCCTATGCCAATTGTTGTTATGCTGTCTAGTAACACTTGCATCACTGAGCAAGTCTAGTAACACTGCATCACTTGCATCAGCATCAGCATCCACTGAGATCTCCATTTTATTCCTCTCCCATCCTCATCACTGGGACGTTTTACTATCAATAATTTATGAATGTGGCTAATAACTAATAAACTTCCAAGTATCTGAGACTGACCTAATATTTATAATCCTAACAGCAACCCTATGAAGGAGATACTATCATTGTCCTCATTTTAAGTATGAGGAAACAGAACCTTATGATGATATTGCAAAGCTTATAGACTTGGTCCTTTGTCTTTACTTCCCAGTTTCCTGGGGAAGAGGTTAAAATGGAAGCATCACCAGGATTATGCCTTTAGTTTTTATTTCAAAAGGTGAAGATTATGAATATTGGCTATATTAAATGAAGTACTCCTGGTCACCTCTGATTTCAAAGTAACTGGATCCAGACGAGCCATGTCATAGACTTAAATATAATATCTATTACTTTATTCCACGATTAGAATTCTATACATAGTAGATGTGCAGGCTAAAAAAATAATAAAAGGAAAGACTACTTGTTTACCCCTCTGTGTATATATATTAAGAGCACATACATATCAAATTTGAGAGAAGTGGAATGTAGACTGAGAAACTGAGTATTAACATGCAATCTCCGGTTGCAAGTTGTCCCTATGATGACACTCTGGCAAGAGCAAGAGAAAGCTGTTAAATGTTTAAAATATCAAAATATCAGCTAGTGAAGCTAGGGCAAGTATCAACAAAATAAACATAAAGCTATAAAAATAGGAAAAATTGAGCTATTGAAAATGTGGGAAAAAAGGGCAGATGGATCAACTCAATTTACATGGTCATTTTGGAAAAGGAAAAAAAAAGTAAAATGGAAACGAAATAAACAATTCAAAGAGACTGAGATACTTCTATAGCGGCTGACCTGTAGGTATCTATAATATGTGTTGTCAAATGACAGAAGCAGGGTATAGATTATACATTCTTCTAAGAGAGTAGGTTGATGTGCTTAATACTCAGAACACTCTATAAAAGTGGATGATATTATTATCCACGTTTTACAAAAAAGGTTGTATTCCTTGAGGAAGATCACCTAGGTAGTAAGCAGTAAAGCTAGCATGTTTATCCAGGCAAGCTTTCCCCAAAACTCAGGGATTGAATGCTATTCACTTCATTTATAAGCAAATATACTTAGAGGTATCCAGACTGGTTCTGAAACTTTATGTATGAAAATAGTAACATAATTTACTTCTAGAAAGAGAAGGACTAAGGACTAGGATTTAAGGTAGAGGAGACACTTAAAAAATTTCTGCATCTAGTACCATCAACTTATTGTTTTCCTTCATGTACACATAACTTTTTTAGTAATAATCTAAAAAGTAAGAAAAAAGAAAAGAAAGTAAGCTAAGAAGGAAAATTCTGCCTTTACCTATGCTGACTTCCTCTTCTCGCCTTGCCTTTCCTCACACCTCTTCAATTTGACTCCATTTACACGTTTATGATTCTGTGACTTCTCCCTTATGCCTTTGGCTCTGACCAGCTCCCTCTTGCAATGATATTCAAATGCACACATCAGGTCACACTGAATCATCTGTTGGCATGTGTTTTCCACTTCATCAGTTTCTCTAGAATAGGACCCTTGTCTTTCTCACGTTGGACTTTTTAGGACCTACCTCTGTATCTTGCCCATAGCAGATGCTTAATAAGTTTTTATTGAATGGGCCAAAATTAATATCAAGGATGTAGAAGTATAACTAAAGGAAAACTGATTCTCAGTTTCTCAGGACTACTTACTTAGGCAAAGTCTCATCTTGTTCACGATCCACTGTGCATATGGTTCCTTTCAATTGACTTGCATAAGCCAGAACTATGCCAGCATTTCAGTAAGAAATTTATTACTCCATGACATATTGTAACAAAAATTAATCAACACATTCACCCCAAACCGACCTCTGGAGGAAGTAGACCTGGACGTGGACACAGAGGAGTTTCTTCGTAGTTACTTTTTCAGCTTAAATTATCAGAGAAGATGTATCCCTCCCTGCTATACTTCCTTCCTAAAATTATCCTACCTCTTCAGTAAATCCATTTACATAAACCAATATATTAAAATAGGATGAAACGGAAAAGGGAATCTAAAAAGGAAAGCAGAGAAGTATTATGCAAGAAATTTTCTTGAAGATCTTTACTCATAGGTTAGAAATTGAGAGATGTAGAGATTAAAATGCTTTTAATAAACTACAGGAAAAAGAATTGAGACAGTGATGCCATAAATTCTACACACACACACTCACAAAAAAACACACGAGTTTACATAGGGTTGGGAAAGACCATATCTTTTAATTAAAAGATGTGATTGGGAAAGACAATTGGGAGAGTGGGAAAGCCCTGGGTACAAAAAACAGAAGTTACCAATAAAGAAGAAAGACAGGCAACTGAAAAGTAGGGACAGATAAAGTTCTGAATTATATAAATATTTTTAAATATATACTTTTTGAAAGTATATAAAATCAAATAGAAAGTTAGATGAGTAATATGTTCTAAGAAGACTGCAATGAAATAAAATAGTGTATATATTCCTTAGGAATAGAAGGATTATAAATGGAGTTATCATGTAGTTACATTTTCAGAAAATAAAACCTGTGAAGTTGAAGTGTTCTACAAATAAAGTGCCTTGAATATAAGTGCTGTGCAGATGTAAAGTTTTCTTAAAATAACAGCATTTGAAACACTGTCATCAAAACTTTCTTGACAATTGAGTTTATGTGATAGAAGTCTACCGAGGTCAACTGAGGTTAAAAACTACCAATCAGGTCTTTCTGCAGAATTTGGGCAGAGTTTAAAAAAAAAAAACACTTTTTAATGAAAAGATTTCCAAAGTTCAGATGAAAGAGAGTGGTGTATTTAGGTTTTTTTGTTCTTTGTTGAGTTCCACAATGCTTCCTTTCCTTATAAAAGACATGCTGTATGAGTAAATGTATGAAAAGATTGACACCCAGAAAAAAGGACACACAATAAAACACCCTGAAAAGAATGATTGTGGTATCAAAACAGCCCAGCTCCTTACAGGTGTGTGATATAGAAGGGAAGACTAGGCATTTGTATTCCAGAAGTTCAATCCCTGCTTCCTAGTTTCTTAAAAGAGAAGGAAAAGCCATTAGTTTTCTGTGCAGGATGGTGTGTGAAACTGAGAGTGGGATCTTCTCTCTGTGTCCTTCCTGCCTTAAACAGTTCCTCATCTCACAATTGCTACAGAAGCCCATGACCACATATGGGGCCTGGCCCTGGTCAGCAGCTTGGGCACTGGCCCCGCTGAGAAGCCCATAGGATTCTCACCAGACCACCGGAAGTGACAAAGCTCTGCTGCTCTAAATTGTTTAATAATGAAGCCCTGAATATTAGGAAAACCAAGTAAAGTAGCTTTTTTTAATGATTCTGGATCATTCTGCCCAGGTGAATGGGATTAAAAACTAAGTGCTTGTTTATGTAGTGGTAAAGAAGTGGTTAAAAAAAAGATACAATATTTTGTTCTTAAGATTCTCTTTCATACTATATATTACTGGTCATTCAATGTTTCTCCAGGTTGGGCTGCACATTGAACCAGCAGAGAGGCTCTTAAACTACACCATAATCCTGGGCCTCACTCATGGAGATGCCAGAAATTCAAGCGGGTAGGTTTTAGGGCCAGAATGTTTCACAGGGAGTGAAGGAGAAAGAAAACAGTAGCTGAGGAGATGCAAAGACCAACAGCTCTAAACTGAGAGGAAAGGTTTTATTTCTGGGCATCCTTCTTCTAAATCTTAGACTAGCAGCTTCTCTTTGCTCTTTATACTTCATAGCATGTAGCAGATAGAGTATATTGTGATGAGAACTAATCTGAGGGGTGCTCCTGAATGACAGGAAATGTTTCGGGCATGTATCCTTTTGTGATGGTCACCTTCTGTGAGCTGAGCTTGACATGCTGCCTTACCTAAGCCTCTGATGCCTGTGTGCAGCATGAAATCAAACATCAGCCCTATTGGCCTCCACTATATTCCTAATGGGAACTTGTGCCTTTCTACACATGGTTAAAGAGTTAAAGATTGGTATTAATTACTCATAAAGTCATGGTTCAATATTCAAGTTGAAAACTTTCCAAACATCTTTACAGCTCTATTCTAATTATCAGATATTTCTGTTATTAATTTTATTTCCAATGAAATACTTTGTTTTTACTAGATACATAAAGGTCAAGGATAAAGGGATAATGACATTAAATCATTGCAATTGAGTTTTTTTTTCTATTTCTCATAACTTTGCCCACATTCACTACTCCCAAATGCATGCATTGAAATTAGGATAGAGAATTGAAATTTTATGGGTTGGCTAAGATCTTTGTCTGTCTTTTAAAAATCTTGTACATGTTGAGCCATGCCAACATTATCCATGTTAGATTATAAATCTCTTCTAATCAGAGACTATGCTTGTCTAAATCTCTCTGTAGCTGCATTAGTAAGTGATCACAGTTATCAAAAAGTTATCTCTATGTATACAGAAATCCATGTCATTTCATCAGCTCAGCAGACCATAGAGTCTTTCCACAAAAAGCTTTGAGCCTCAAGGCCAGTCTGACTATTGGTTAATGCAAATAAGCATAGCAAATGTTTCTGCTCTGCCTCAGTAACCTCAATCCCATTAGAAACAGAGTTATGTATTATGGCATTACTAGGCAGACCCTTTCAAGCAAGGCAGGATCTGCATGCAGTTATAGAATGTTGAAATTGGTTTCTCTTTAAATAGAGGATGGTTTGGGTTTGCTGATCAAATCAATTACAGTATTTTTCCCCAGTTCATCTCGGAATGGGAAATTGCCTTTCCAAAGCATTGAAGAATAACAAGGACCCCAGACAAAAGGTCCAAAGAATTTACAAGATACACACATCTGAGAAACAAAACTGGGATCCATTTATGTGAAGACTATCTACTTACACCTCTATCCATCTATTTCTCTATTTCTGTAATTGTTCATCTCTTTATTGAAGTATAATTTATACACAATAAAATGCATAATACACCTAGATGACATTTGAAAAATGCGTACACTCTGTTACTAGCATC
Source organism: Arctocebus calabarensis (assembly GCA_963573935.1). Taxonomy (NCBI): domain Eukaryota; kingdom Metazoa; phylum Chordata; class Mammalia; order Primates; family Lorisidae; genus Arctocebus; species Arctocebus calabarensis. The sequence goes on along the minus strand of CAUYON010143574.1, from coordinate 8,595 downwards.
CTATTCAACATACACAGTAGTTTTGTCATCCAAAAATGTCCTTGTACCATTCTTTTCAGGAAATTTCCATATCCCCACTCATTGTTCTGAGGTGATCTGATTGCTATTACCATAGCAGTTTGCCTGTTCTAGATCTTTAGGAAGGGGTGTGTACTATTATGTCAAGTATTATTTATCGTACATAATGCTTTGGGCATACAACTATATTATTGTATGTATCAGTAGGTTAATCCTTTCTATTTTTGACTAGTTTCATTTTTCTATTCATTAGTTGATGGGTATTTTGAGTTGCTCTTAGTTTGGGGTGATTATGAATAAAGCTGTTATTATTTCATTTCTGTGATTAGAATGTAATCATATGCTTTTTATGTTTTTACTTCTCCTGAGTAAAAACTTCCAGGGGTAGGATTACTGGGTCATGTAGTAAGTGTATGTTTACGTTTCTAAGAAAATCAGAAACTGTTTTCCAAAGAGATGATACCATTTTACACTGCCTCCTGGAAACCCATGAAAACCCTACTTTACTATATATCTGCTTCTGCATGTGGTATAGTTATCTTAAATTCTAGCTATTTTAATGTCTGTAGGGTTTTCTCTTGGTGTTTGAATTTGTATTTTTCTAGTGACTAATGATTTTGTGCATCTTTTAATATGTTTATTGGCTATTTGGGTTTTGGAGGGGTTTTTTTTTTTTGTGTGTGTGTGTGTGTGGAATATCTGTCCAAAGCTTTTGCTTGTTTCTAGCTAGTTGTTTACTCTCATTATTGAATTATAGGTGGTTTTTAAAAAATAAATTTTAGACATAAGTTCTTTCTTGTTCATATGTATTGTGTGTATTGAAAATGTTTTATCCCAATCAGTGATTTGCCTTTTAAAGCACAAGACTTTTGAATTTTGATGAAATTTATTTTATCAACATAGTTAGTGTTTTCTGTGGAAATATTTACAATTTCTCAGCAAAGATAGCTTATGATTTCTTCTAGATGATTTATATTTTTAGCTTCTACATTTAGTTCTTTGCTCCATGTTCCATTAATTTTCTTACATAGTACGAAGTAGGGAATTGGGTTTGTTTTTTCCTAGGGATATATAGTTGTTCTAGCATAATTTGTAGAAAAGTCTTTTTTTTTTCTTTTTCTACTCAATATTATCTTGGAGTTTTGTTGAAAATCAATTGATCTTATATCTGTGACCCTAGTTCTAGTATCTACTCTATTAAGTTGGTTTATTATTCCTTTAGCATGTCTATATGACTTACCTTAACTAGTTTGCTTTACAGTAAGTCTTGAACTAAGAAAAGTGTATTACTATCACCTTTTTTCCAGATAGATTTTACTCTATGAACCCCCCAAAAGAAGCAGAATAATATGTCTGGTTTGTAGAAAATTTTCTAGTAGAATTTTGCCTGGAATTATTTTGAATTTATAGACAAATCTGGAGACAATAAAATCTTAATAGGACTTAGAGTTTCAATTCAATTGCTTAAGTCTTTTTAAATTTCACTGAATATTCTTGTTATTTTAGTGTACAGGTACTGAATAATTTTATTAAAATTATTTCTATTGATATTATGATACTACCATAAATAGTATTTTAGTGCAATTGTAAATAGCATTTTTTAAAATTTCATTTTCTATTTTAAAAGTCATTGGTATGTAGAACTATCAATTATTTTTGGTCTTTTAACATCTGATCTTTCTAACTTTATTAATTTTAGTCATTTTTTTCTGGTAGACATTCTTATAATCATCTGTGTGAAGAGTTAAATTGTATGCAAATAAAGGAAGGTTTTGCTTCATTCTTCACAATCTCTATGCTTTTTTCTTATATTATTGCTCTGGTACAACATAAGTGGTGAGAGTAGACATTCTTGCCTTGCTCACATAATCCTGGGGAAAGAGTTCAATGCCCTTTAACAAATTTAAAATACTGTAACTAATGTGATAGGAGTTTTCATCAAGCTTGCTGAATGTTTTCAAATACTTTTTCCTGCATTAATTGAATAACTTACACTTTTTCTAATCTTTTGTTTAGGTAAAGAATTCCAGTGATTGGCTTTTAAATGTTAAAACAATCTTGCATCTTAGGATAGACTCCACTTAGTCATTATGTATTATTATTTTTATGTATTGCTTGTTTGATTTCTTAATCTTCTGTTCAAGGATTTCGGTATCAAAACTGATGTTGATCTATAGTTTTTGTTTTTCTGAAGTGCTTATCAACTTTGGTATCAGGCTTATGGTAGTCTATGAAATGAATTGGGAAGTATTGTCTATTCTTTACACATTTGATAGAGTTTATCATTGAAACCATCTGCATCTTTATGGTTTTGTTTTGTTTGTGGTTGGGGAGATAATATTGTGATTTCTTTAACAGATAAGCAGCTAGTCTGATTTTTTCCTTCTCTGTGTCAGTTTTCAAAGCAGATTTTATAATAAATTTAATCATTATATATGTTTTACTTTTATTAGTACAAAGTTTTTCCATAATATCTCATTGGTTTTTAATGTTTGTAGGATATATGGAGATGTACCATCTTTTATTCCTTGGGTTGATAATTTGTGTTTCATTTCTTTTTAATTTCTGACCTATCTAGCTAGATATATATCCATTTTCAATCCTCTAGAAATCAAATTTTTTGTCTTTTGCCCCCTGTTGTTTTATTTTTTCTGCTATATTAATTCTGCTCTTATATTTGTTATTTCTATTTCTCTCTTAGTTTTGGTTTAATTTATGCTTTTTCTGATTTTAAAGGTGAAAGGTGTAGATGGATAGTTTTACGTCTTTCTGCTTTTCTTTATTTCAATGTATAAACTTTACTGTTATAACTGTGCTAATTATATCCCATTCATTTTGTCTCTTGTGTTTTCATCAGTATCAGTTGAAATAATTCTAAACCACTTTTTGTGTTTTCCCTTTGATCCCCAGATTGTTTTAAAAGAAGGTTGATTATTTTCTATATATTTTCAGCTTTCCTGTATATGTTAATGTTACTAAATTTTAGTTTAATTTTCTTGTGTTAAGAGAACAAATATATTTCAAGTCAAGCCTTTGAAATTTATTGAGGCTTATGTTATTTATAATACAAAGTATATTTTAGCAGATATTCCATGTGATTTGAGAAGAATGTTATTCTTTTCTTGTTTGAAGATAAATGTCAATTGCATTGACTTGATTGATTCCAATATTTGTGCTAATTCATACTGTTGGTGTGTGTCTGTGTACTTGTTCCATCAAATCCTGAGAGATGTGAAAATATCTTTTATTGCTGTCAAGTTTTGCTTCATGCATTTTGAAGCTTTTTAATTACATGTATTTAAGACTGTTATTCGGACTCTTACTCTGTGAGTAAGACTCTCTTGGCTTAAGTTGAAGGTTATTAGTGCCCAGTGTGCTCAGAAACACATCTAGTATTTCATAGATACTTATTTCTTAGTGTCAGGATTTCTATTTTGATCTTCTTTTATAGATTGTAAATCTGTCATGAATTATCTTTATTCATTATAGTTATCATTTCCTGTAGATTCCTATACTAAGTTTTTTTGCTGTTTTTGGCTGGGGCTGGGTTTGAACCTGCCACCTCTGGTATATGGGGCCAGCACTCTACTCCTTTGAGCTACAGTGCTGCCCCCTATACCAATTTATCAATAATTTTTCTATTTTTATTTTGTAACTCCAGCACCAAAGCTGTTAATCTGTTTTAATTAAGTGATTCACATTTCACTGCTTATTCTCATATCTTGTGATTTTTGCTTGAAATCTGTACATTTTTTTTTTTTTGAGACAGAGCCTCAAGCTGTCACCCTGGGTAGAGTGCTGTGGCATCACAGCTCACAGTAGCCTCCAATTCCTGGGCTCAAACGAATCTCCACTTCCCAAGTAGCTGGGACTGCAGGCACCTGCCACAATGCCCAGCCATTTTTTGGTTGCAGCCGTCATTGTTGTTTAGTGGTCCGGGCTGGATTTGAACCCACCAGCTCAGGTGTACGTGGCTGATGCCTTAGCCTGCTGAGCCACAGGCACTGAGCCTGAAATCTGGACATGATGTATAAAATAAATAAAGACTGAAGTGGACTACGAAGTTGTGAGACTGGATAAGACTTTGACACTGTGAGACAGTGAGTGTAAACAAGCCTGCAGCCTTCTCCATTCTAACTGCATAGAGAATGTCCATGTAATTTTTAAAATCACAGTGTTGAGACTTACCTGATCCTAGCTTACTGATCTCTAAAATTTCAATTGAATAAAAGAATTTGTCCCTACATACTCACCCAAAGCAGTGTCTGAAGAAGAAACTTATCCTGAGAGAGGACAGAATTGACATAAAAAGGCTTCATGAGTATCCATTTATAGTCATGTGTTACTCAATGACGGGCATACTTTCTGAGACATGGATTCACCTGGTGAACCCCTCAGACTTTGCTATCTCAAACTAGTTACCTCACTTTCCACACATGTAAAACAGAAGAAGAGTGTGTGCTATTGTTGTACTCCTGGTGAGAAATAAACCAAAGATTGTTGGATTGAAAAATTCCTCTATGAACTTAGTGTATCTCATGGCTGGTGTGACCTGAGAGAAAAATGATTACAGACCCTGAAGGAACAGAGCTAGATCTCCTTCTGACTCTACCACACAGACACTGAGACTCTAATTTGCCTCTGATCATTTCACTCTCAGAACAAATAGTCACAAAGTGTTTAGATATACATCTTCTTTGATGCAGGAAAAGATTTAATCGTGTTTTTCTGGAAGGAAGCTCTAAGAAGAATGGACTGGAGTTGTTATGAATGCCATTACTTTATGGAGATCCAGAGAAAGGTATTCAAAGCAATCAACAAAGCCAATGCCAAAGTAATTTAATATCAGGGGGGTGGAGCAAGATGGCTGACTGGAAGCAGCTTCCAAAAAGGCTCCTGTCCAAGATGGAACATAACCTCCAGAAATTTCCCAATTAAGCTGAATACTGGGAGCCCAGCAGAGAGAGAGAAGTGATTTCTGTGGGTCACCTCTGCTGAGACTGGATGCGACCCCAAGAAAGCAAGCTTCAGGTACAAAATTCATGTGAAAGGAAGAGTGTCCGTCCCATCCCCCAAGAAAGCTCTGAGTTTCTTGCTTTTCTGTTTCTTTTCTTTTTTTCTCCTTTTTGCTCCTGCGGATTTTCTACAGACAAGCAGTGAACTATGGACCTCTTGTCTCACTCCATGGAAGAGTGCTGTGGGAAGTGAGGTGTGCTTCCCCTGAGCACCCTGGTGTGACACTGAAAACTATTGCTAGGCAGAAAAACTCAATTAAAGTTTTCCCAACCATTCTGAACTTACTGTACACCCTTCCCTCCTTACCTGGCGAACCAGAAGCCTAACCCTCACTGAGACTAAGGGAGGAGGTCCCTGAGCAGCGCCCCCATCCCAGCCTGCCAGAACAAGTGCCCCACCAGGAAAAGACTGGGGAGGGGGTGCCATGGCGAGCCTCCCTCCCCTCCGGACAGGGAAGCCACAGGTGAGTGCCTGGCCCTGTGCCCCGTGCTTGCTGGGCTTCCGCAGGCCCGCCATCTGCTAGAAACTCTGATGGCGACCGCCAGACCTCCACAGGTCTGCCCCCAGCCAGGAACTCCTCCCCCAGTGACCGCTCGTGTGTCCACCTGGCACCCACAGGAACTCCGCAGGACCGCCCTGGCCAGTAAATCCCCTGGTGACCGTGCGGCCCTGTGCCCCGACTCTGCAGGGCTTCTGCAGGCCTGCCTTCTGCCAGGAATTCTGCCTGCAACTGCCAGGCCTCTGCAGGCCCACCCCCGGCCAGGAATTCCCCCGGCAGCTGCCTGGCCCTGAGCCCCATGCTTGCTGGGCTTCTGCAGGTCTGCCGTCTGCTAGAAACTCTGCCAGCAACTGCCAGGCCTCTGCAGATCTGCCCCCGGCCAGGAACACCCACAGCGACTGCACGGGCCTCTTCCTGGCCCCTACAGGGCACCTGCAGGCTGGCCCCTGGCCAGTAAATCCCCTGGCAAACGTGCGGCCCTGTGCCCCAAGCCTGCAGGGCTCTTGCAGGCCTGCCTTCTGCCAGGAACCCCACCTACAACTGCCAGGCCTCTGCAGGCCTGTCCCCTGGCCGAGAATTCCTCTGCCAGCAGCTTGCCCTGCACCTGTGCTTGCCAGGCTTCTGCAGGCCTGCCTTCTGCTAGAAAACATGCCAGTGACTGCCAGGCCTCTGCAGGTCTGTCCCCAGCCAGGAACTCCCCCAGAGACTGTGTGGGCCTCTGCCTGGCACCCACAGGACCCAGTAGGTCTGCCCCTGGTCAGAAAATCCCCTGGCGACCATGGAGCCCTGTCCTCTAAGACTACAGGGTTTCACAGATATGTCTTCTGCCAGGAACTCTGCCTGCAACCATCAGGCCTCTGCAGGCCAGCCCATGGCCAGGAATTCCCCTGGCAACTGCCTGGCCCTGCCTGGCCCTGTGCCCATGCTTGCCAGGCTTCCACAGGTCTGCCATCTGCTAGAGACTCTGCAAGCAACAGCCAGGCCTCTGCAGGTCTTCCCCCAGTGAGGAACTCCCCCAGTGACCACATAGGCCTCCACCTGGCACCCACAGGCCCCCTGCATGTCTGCCCCTGGCCAGTAAATCCCCTGGCAACCGTGCAACACCGCGCCCAAGCCTGAAGGGCTTCTGTTGGCCTGCCTTCTGCCAGCAACTCCAACTCTAACTTCCAGGCCTCTGCAGGCCCACCCTGGGCAAGGAACTCCCCCAGGGACCACCTGGCCCTGGACCCCATGCTTACCAGGCTTCCACAGCCCTGCCGTCTGCTACAGACTTTGCCAGCAACTGGAAGGCCTCCTCAGGTCTTCCCCTGACCAAGAACTCTCCTGGTGATTGCACAGGCCCCTGCCTGGCATCCTCAGGGCCCCCGCAGGTCCATCCCTGGCCAGGGACAGTACCGACAACCACGCAGGCCCCACCTGGCACCCACAGGGCTTCTGCAGGCCAGCCTTCTGCCAGGGACTTGGCCAGCAACTGCCAGGCTTCTGTAGGCCTGCCCCCATCCAGGAACTCTCCTGGCGAACAACCTTGCCATGCATCCTACACTTGCCAGACTTCTGTAGGTCTGCTTTCTGCCAGGGACTTTGCCCGTGACTGCCAGGCCCCTGGCCAGGGTCACTCCTGGCGATAGCTTGAGCCTCCGCTTGGCACTCACCAAGGCCTCTGCAGGCCAGCCTACTCCCAGAGACCCCACTGGTGACCGACAAGCCTCTCTGCAGGCCCACCACCGGACAAAAACTTCCCAGAAACCGCACGGCCCTGCACCCACCACTTGAAGGGCCAGATGTAATGGGGAAAAACAACCATGGGGCAGAATCAATGGAAAAACTCTGGCAATATGATTGCCAGACCAACCCCTCCAAGTAACGACAAGGCAGACACAGCACAAGATCTCCTGCATAGGCAAATGGATGTCTGAAATTGAATTCAGAATCTGGATTGCAAATAAGATCAGTGGAATGGAGGAAAAGATAGAATTAGAATTTCAAGCAGTAATTCAAAAGATGACCCAAAAGATGTCTCAAGAATTCAATGAATTCAAAGACAAAATCACCAAAGATTTTGACACATTGAGACAAGAAGTTGCAGCCCTTAAGGATCTGAGAAATTCAGTAGAATCCCTCAGTAACACAATGAAGCAAGCAGAATAAGGATTTCTAAAATGGAAGACAAAGCTTTCAAATACTCTCAAACCTCCAAAGAGCAAGAGAAATGGAATGCAAAAACAGATCACTCTCTCAGAGAGCTCTTGGATAACTTGAAGAAAACCAATATTTGCTTCATAGGGATTCCCAAAAGCGATGAAGCAGCTTGACAAGACACAGAATCTCTTATTCATGAGATTATGAAAGAGAACTTTCGAGACATGCCAAGAGATTCTGAAATTGAGATAGCAGACAGTTTCAGAAGACCAGCACAACTCAACCTGAATAAGACATCCCCCAGGCACATCATAATTAAGTTCATGAAAGTAAATATGAGGGAGAAAATTTTGAAAGCAACCAGATGCAAGAAATTGATAACCTCCAAGGGGAAGAATATTAGAATAACTGCAGATCTCTCTAATCAAACCTTTCAAGCTAGTAGAGAATGGTCATCAACTTTTAATCTCCTAAAACAAAAGAACTTTCAACCCCAGATCCTGTATCCCAGCAAAACTGAGTTTCATTTATGATGGAGAAATTAAATACTTCAATGACATCCACATATTGAAGAAATTTGCCATAACTAAACTGGCTCTCCAGAATATTCTCAGATCTATTCTCCATAATGACCAGCATAATCCTCCAATGCAAAAGTAAACTCATCCAGAAACTTTTTATCAAATTCCAACTTCCACAACGATGAAAAGATTAAAAATGTCCACTAGATTTTCTAAAGATTTATCATTATTTTCAACTAATGTGAATGGTTTAAATTGTCCTCTAAAGAGGCATAGGTTGGCTGATGGGATACAAAAACTCAGGCCAGATATCTGTTCTGCCTACAAGAATCTCATCTTACCTTAAAAGAAAAATTTAGGCTCAAGGTGAAGGGATGGTCATCTATATTCCAGGCAAATGGA
>CAUYON010143573.1:0-19026 GCA_963573935.1 Arctocebus calabarensis | reverse complement strand
GACACTATCAAACAAGTGAAAGACAGCCCACAGAATGGTGGGAAATATTTACAAATCACATATTTGCAAGTCTAGAATATGTGTGTATATAGAACTCTAAAAACTCAACAATAGAAAGGCAATTTTAAAATGAGTCATGGGTTTAAATAAAAATTTTTCCAAAGAAAATATATAAATGGCCAATAAGTACATGAAAAATATGCAACATCATTAGTCATAAGAGAAATGCAAATCAAAACCATAATGAAATACCACTTCACACCCCTTGAGATGGCTGTAATAAACAAAAAAAGGCAATAATAAATTGCCTTTTTAAGGCAAGGTAAGGATGTGGAGAAATTGGAACCCTATATATTGCTGGTAGAAATATAAAATAGTGCAGCTCTATTGAAAACAATTTGGCAGATCTTCCAAAAATTAAACATAGAGCCACCATCTGATCCATAAACTATACTCCTAGGTATATACCCAAGAGAATCAAAAACATGTCCACACAAAAACTTAATACACAAATGTTCATTATTGGTGGTAGCCAAAAAGTAAAAGAACACTCATGGCTGTCAATTGATGAAAGTGTAAACAAAATATGGTATATCTATACAATGTATATCATGAAGCTGAATAAAGGAATAAAGTATTCATTTATACTATAATATGAATGAACCTGGAAAAACATGCTAAGTAAAAAAGCCAGATACAAAAAACCACACACTATGTGATTTCATTTATATGAAATGCCCAGAATCCTATAGGCAAAACCATAGAAGCAAAAAAGTAGATTTTCTTTTTTTTGCAGTTTTTGGCCCGGGGCTGGGTTTGAACCCGCCATCTCCAGTATATGGGGCTGGCACCCTACTCCTTTGAGCCACAGGTGCTGCCCAACAAAAAGTAGATAAATGGTTTCCAGGGTACAGGGTGATGGTCAAAATGGAAAGTGGTTCCCAATGGGTACAGGGTTTCTCTGGGAGTAATGAAAACGTTTGGGATTAGATAGTGGTAACAGTTGCAAACTTTACAAACATGCTAAAAACTATTGAATTGTACATTTTAAAAGAGTGAATTTTATAGTATGTGCATTATATCTCAGTGATTTTAATTACCTTTTTTTTCCTTGAACACTATAAATTAAGTTGTTCTGAAAAAGCATAATATAACTTGGCAAAAAAAATATTGTAGAATCACTTGGCAAAAAAAAAAAAAATTGTAGAACCACCATAGTTGACCACCTTCCTACATAGACCACCTCCTGAAGTTGACCTAATTTTTGAGGTTGGAACATGCACCTTTTATACATAACAGTACAGTAGGCCTAGTTCCTCACATTGACCACTTTCATATGTTGACTGGTTTGTTACATCCCTTGGATGGTCAACTGATAGTGGTTCTACAGTACTTGTATATTTTTTCCTAAGAAGCAATAAAATAAGCTTCATAATCGATCTTATAGACTGCATAAAATACTGTCAATATTAGTACCAGTGCAGACAGATAACAAGACAAGACTTCTCCCAAGTTATACCCTGAAGGTTAATACTGGTTCATCACTTCTGTTCTTTGAGTAACCCCTAATAAAGACGCTTTTCGTCTAGATCTAACAAGTGTCTGTTGTCCTGAAATTGAGGGAAGCGTCCTAAGTATTTTGGCACGGACATTTCATGCTCGCTCTCTTGTTCTCCCCGCAGGTGCTACCCTTCCCGAGCCAGGTGGTATACAACAGAGTAGGCAAGTGTGGGAGCCGCACTGTGGTCTTGCTTCTGAGAATCTTGTCAGAGAAGCACGGATTTAATTTGGTCACATCAGACATTCACAACAAAACCAGGCTTACTAAAAATGAACAAGTAAGTTGACTTTGCCCGTTGTTAAATTGTATTTTGCTTTGGCTCATTTGTGTAATTGGTGGGTGCCTCACTGGACATCCTCCAGACTAGTGAGATGAAAATCAGCATTTCAAGTTCATGCTGTATTTTTGCCAGACCATAGAGGGAAATTGAAGTTAAGGATTCTGCAGGAAATCCAGAAACCAGGAAGTTTCCCCGAAGGAATACTTTTTTTAGGACTGATGGTGGACAGAATACACTTGCTGTTACTCATCTGTTTGGCTAAAATTAGCAATATGTACATCTCAAATAGCCACACGACTGAGCTCATGCCCACACCTTCTCAAATTGAGCATTTTTGGTCAATATTTTTTCCTCTGTACATCTCAAATAGCCACACCACTGAGCTCATGCCCCCATCTTCTCAAACTGAGCATTTTTTCTCAATATTTTTTCCTCTGTATTTCTCAAAGGTGTCCACAATCTTTATAGTTATAATGAAGAGAAAATGCTGTTTGGGCCAGGAATCTGACTGGGTGGTAAGAGAACACACTTCCTACTAGGGGAAGCTCAGAGATCTTAGGCTTTGGGAGCGTAAGAAAGGAATTGCCCATTTTGCAGGAACAGTTGTCCTCCGATGCAGCTGAGCCATGCAGGTGGACATGTGAATGGCTGGTTAAGAGTGCTATCCTCTTCTTGGAAGCTATGAAGGCTGATTGTTGTATAAACCTCTATAGAGGCAGAGGTGACTGTCTCCAGGGAGATGCTTTGTGAATGTAGATTACTTAGACATGGTGTAGTCACAGTCACTTTATGGGTCACATTTGTCACCTAAGCCAGTAGCAAAAACTTGTTCCTGTTCCCTTAGGATGAGCAGCTACCAATGAATGGTACACAAGTACAGGGAATAAACAGGCCACATGGTTCGTATCGGGGGAGATCATAATTATGAACACTGCCACCACATCCATAATCTCACTTTCCAGACATTTAGATGCTCACAAACAGAGGGAATCTCAGTCCTAATTTTCTGATCCCATCTTTCCCCTTTATCCTGGGGGAAGTGGGACTGTTGTAAGACAGTAGCAAAGCAGACACAACTTGCTCTAAAGTTAAGTCAGTATGTTTAGTGTCTCCCATAACATAAAGATCAAAACGCCTGGTCATCTGAAAACATCCATTAAAGAGTCCCTTAAGGACCAAGTTTAAACAGTAGTGACCAGTCAGCAAAAATTATTAGTATTATTATTATTATTTTAAGTTTTTGAGACAGAATCTCACTCTGTCACTCTCGGTTAGAGTGCCTTGGCATTATCATAGCTCACAGCATCCTCAAACTCTTGGGTTCAAGCGATCTTCTTGCCTCAGCCTCCTGAATAGCTGAGACTACGGGCACGTACCATACACCCAACTAGTTTTTTTCTTTTTTAAGTAGAGACAGAGTCTTGCTCTTGCTCAGGCTGGTCTCAAACTCCCAAGCTCAAACAATCCACCCACCTCAGCCTCCCAGAGTGCCGGGATTACAGACATGAGCCACTGAGCAAAAATTATTAATATTTTGAGGTTACTCCTTGCAGGTTCTGTAGCGTAGACTTATCTTTGGTGGCATTTAAGGCTACCATGTTGTGTGCATGACTTTGTTTAATAAGGTCAAGTTTGCTTTGATTTCCCTGCTTGATTATAGAGTGAATATGATGAGTAGGCTGATGATGCCCTTTTAAATACCTCAAAGCAAGTATAAACAAACAGCCTACGTTAATGCAATTTTATTAGAAGTATTAACTTTGGTTTTCTTTTGAGTCTAACTTTTAAGGCCTGTTTATCAGATTATACTCAAATAATGCATGTACGTGGAACCTATGCTCGGTTTTTAGTTGCTTTATAAAATACAGTTGCCAGATCTTAGTTCCCACTGCTGAGAAGGGGGGCAACAAGCAAGAGAACGCAAGACAGTGGTACAAAAGGATTAAATATTAGCATGTTCAGGAATGTTCTGGAAGAGAGAACACAATATATAATATTTAAATATGCCATGAGTTTTGCACGGAGGAACCTACTTTGTTTCCTTTAAGGATCAACCATAAGGAAGTAAAATTCAATTGTAGCTGTGAATGGAATCATTTAGACTAAAAATCAACAGTAATTTACAAACCAAGGATAGATTGTTAGATCCAAAAAGGGTTAAAGCCAAAGTCATCCTTCGCCTCTGAAATATAGGTTAGCTCTCATCTGTTTGGAATGGCTGGCTTGTCTGGAAGCCAGGGAATACACGAGACAATTTTGTAAGGTTCTTTCCAGCCCTGTGATTCTGCGATATACTTATATAACTGCTAGCATCATCTATATATTGTGTAGTTGAAACGTTTCTGATTCCTGTGGTCAGTGTGAGCTAGAATATTTTTCATTATTTAGTTTTTCCCATAAAGTTATAAGACAAGTTTTTAAAACCTAAGGCAAAGGTAACAATAAGGTAGGAAAAAACAATGTATAATTTTGGCATAAAAACAAACATAACAACAGTGATGACTGCCTATGATATATCATGCCGTTCATCTGGCTCTGGCACGCACAGAGTAGCCAGAAAACAAAATGACAAGAAACCTAGTTTGAAGTACGTCATAGCTCAATAATGTTTTGAGAAACTCTTTTTCTTGTTCTGTGTATCCATTTTTTCAGAGTGCATAACACACGCAGAGAAAAAACAATATTATTTTATCTTAATAGAGTCAAGAAATAATTTGTGGTCTGATTAGGTCCTCTTCTTAGAGACTTATTAAAGGAAAAAGGGGGAAATGATTTAAGAGACTAGTGAAAATTTTATAGTTAGTGGTTCTTTTACCCATAACGGGTCTAACTCTGAAAGTTTCTTCCCATGAAATCACTATTCTCTAGAGTTAATAACAATTCTGCTTCTGGTGCAGTAAGAGTTAAACAAGCTCTTGTGGGCTAGCCCGGGACTCTATCCACTGGGTAGAGCATTTCTTTTATGGGAAAATTTATTCCAAGTTCCAAACTACTGACTTACAAATGAACTTTAGAATAGTGTCCCTTAAGAAGACTGGAATTATCTGTCCCATTTCATTTACACACAAAAGTACCCTCTGGCCAGAGTCAAATTCACACATGCATTCTCTCTGGAGGGTAGTCATCTCACACACACACACACACACACACACACACACACATTCATTTTCTCTCTCTCTCTCTCTCTCTGTCTCATATACACACAAAATTGCTAAAATCTTTTTAATGGAACAAGATACTGATGGGATTATTAAGAAGGGAAGGCAGCGTGAAGATACCAAATGTTAGAATGCCTATAAAAATCCCATTACATCTGTCCTTATGGAAATAGAAACACCTTTGAAGTTTATATTTTGGAAAATTTTGCCTCAACAACAGAGCATGGACAGCTGCTGCTGGCCAAATGTTGGACCTTTGCACAGCATATAATGCAAACCCACAATGACATCATTTCATTTATGGTCTAAAATCAGATTTCAGTTCCCCAGGCTGGCTTAAATGATCTCTTGGAAAATGGAGATTATGTACAGTTTTGAAGGATAGGGATTGTTTTACAGATCTCTTAGGATGTGATCACTTTAAAAAACTATAACCATCTTTGTTAATGATCTGATACTATCTTCCGGAACATTGTTATAAGTACAAGAAAGGTCAGGGTGCCACAGATATATCATAGATATATGAATCCGTCATTATTTCATTCTTGTTGGAGAAGAGCTGAAAATGTTGAGACAGCAAATAGTTTTAGTATTTCCAATTCTGTTGAAGCTGAGTATTGCAAATGGACTATAGCGTCTACTACTACATGCTAATTGTCTTACTTCATTATTTCATTTATCTTTTTTGGACCTGAAAGTAGACCAGAGTAGATATGATAAATCCCTATGTTATGGATGATAAAACTAAGACAATCAGATGAAGCCATTTTCCAAACGTAGTATGCATAATATAATGACCCTCTGTGATGCCTGACCTTGAATTCAGGCTCTGCTAATGCAGAAGCCATTCCCCTGATGCAGTGGTTATCTACTGTGTGGCGGCACCCCCAGCAGAGCCTTTTAAACGTGGAGTTGCAATGGCCCTTCTCCTGGATACTCTGGGCTGAGTCCCCCGGGAGGCTGTAAGCTGTATCATAGAATCTCCTGTCACCCTACCCCAGAATGTCAAAACCATCCCATCATCATTTCCTTTGGTGTGCTTCTGAGAATCTAGGTCCCCAGTGATAAGGAAAGATAGGCAATAACATGAGTTCAACAAATGTGGGAAATGCTGCATACCTTGTCAGAATGAATCAGTTCACAATGACCATGTACATTTTAAAGACTTTGAGAATTAACAACAAAAACAAAAAATCTGTTCACCTGGTTTTCCAGTCTTAGGTGGTCAGAGGACGGATCACATGTGTATGTGACACATTTATTTATTTATTTATTTATTTATTTATTCTCATCTGCCATCTTAGCTCCTCCCCTGTGACACTTGGACCTCCCACAGAATCCCAGTTCATGATTTGTGAAATACAAGACCCACCTCCCCCACCCCCATCATACCAGCAAAGGCCACTGTTCCACTCTAAACTGCACAGCTCCTATTCAGCAGCCATTCCAATGTCCCAAACCTTGAAGACTATTCAGAATGCCCAAGGGGGCTATAGTTTGCTCTAGCCTCTTGGTCCAAAGCGGTATTTCTTGATAATGTTTTAAACTCTTGTCTCCCATCGCTCTTGCCCACTGCTAGGTCCAAGCCTAACTGGTGACTCCAAAGCAATGAGACCCACAAAAACTGAAACTCACCTAAAGAAACTGTGTTAGATTTGAAGAAGCTCTAGGTTGCTCTACGGCATGGTCATCTGGGTTCTATTTAATCAAGAAGGGTCGCGCATTCATTTCTCATTGTTTATTCATTCACTATTACTATGATGAATAATTATTGAGGAACTACAATTAAGGTGTATACTGAACATCAGACACCACAATGGATGTTTAAGCACCTTATTTCTAATCCTCAAAGCAACATTTGGAAAGAATTATCATCCCACTTTATAGGGAAAAGTATGTGCAGGAAACTGATTAGAATGTAACGTAAATTAAGAATAATGTGGGCTGGATACGGTGGCTCATGTCTGTAATCCTGGCACTTCGGGAGGCAGATCTGGGAGGATCACTTGAGGCCAGGAGTTCAAGACCAACCTGAGCAAGAACAAGATTCCCATCTTACAAAAAATAGAAAACTTTAGCAGTGTTTAGTAGGCACAGTGGCATGTGCCCATAGTCTCAGCTACTGGGGAGGCTGAGGCAAGAGGATCACTTGAGCCCAGTAGTTTGAGGTTGCTGTAAGCTGTGATGCCACTGTCCTTTAGCTTGAGCAACAGAGACTCTGTGCCCACCCCCCAAAAAATTAGAATCGTGGAAAAATAAGAGTTGAAAGTGAACTGGTCTCAAATCTTAGAGAACTTTGAATGCTAGGCTTACAGTTGGAACAGCAGGAAGTCATTAAAAAATAGTTCTTTAGTGTGATGGGCATCAAAATATTCTGGGGGCCTTTTTCACAATATTTAGGTCCGATTGCAAAATACAAAGTTGGATTTGTAAGGATAGAGTCTAGGTATTTATGCCTTTTGGTGGGGAAAAAAACTCCTCAGGAGGTCCTCCTGTACAATTCTATTGAAGAATCATTGTTTGAAAGGCTCAAGTACTGGGAGGTTTTCCTTTTATTAAAGTGAAGCCTCCACCAAGCTAGGAAAATTCCTGTGTCATGGGAGAATCTCTCAAAGATGCTTCTTTCTCTTCCTGAAGGTTTATTAAGTGTTGTCTCCTGAGGATCCTACGCTATTCCTGGAATTATTTCCTTTGCTTGAAACCTTTGGGGACAGACTCTCCCAGCTCCCGACTTCAGAGGAGTGGGGGTGGGGTCCACAGGTGTGGGAAGTGCGCCACCCAGCTCTGCCAGCAAGTTCTTGTCTTACAGCCCTGTGGACAACTGAGTTCGCTAAGAGAAACTTGATGGAAAGGAAAAACAATAAAAAATTTAAAAACGAGGAAGAAGCCACAGGCCTGAAATAATAAAACATGTTTCTTCCTGAGATTGCTATTCTGTGTCATCAGACCCAGCCTGTTTGCCTTGCGCGTGTCCTTGCGCCCCCTGGTGGGCCTCTTCTTCACGCAGGCATGGGTTGCCCAGATGGCTTCCGGCAGACCATCCCGCCTCCTGCTCAGAGGGGCTTCCCATACTCCAAGGATAGGAAAAGGGGACCCCAGCTTTCAGCCGTCCTCCTAGCCTCTGAAGGGCCAGGAATCCTCCCCTTAGATACTCCTTATTTTTCTTTGATGTGTTACAAACATACTCTCTCTTTCATACAAGATACTTTGCAAAACAGGACCAGCCTTCCCCTCCCCCTACCAGCAAAGGCATCCTTAGTTTTCCTTAGTGACACAACTCAGACACAATTTCTAGGGTTAGAAACTGTGACTGCTGACAAGCACTTGCTAAAGGTGGAGGGACCAAAGTGTGACTGTTTCAGTAGAACTGTAGGTAACTGTTTTCTTCTCTACCTTCCCGGCCATTGTGACTGAACTTCTTCTGGATACATTCCATTGCATAGATACCTTTTCTTAGCATTTAAAATTCACTTCCTTTTCTTGTTTATTCTCTTATTCTCCCATCTAAAACTTTTAAAGCATATTCTCCCTGGTATTTTTAAGGCTTTTATTTTTGTATTATTTCTCAATACTTTTCCACTTGTTAGAACTCTTTTTCCACTTTTTAGCATATCCCAGTTATTTTCCTCTCTCTAATCCCTGGAGGTGTTGTGTGAACCAACCCTTTTCTCCCATCTTAAAAGCTTACATGCAGCTCAAACATCAGCAGGAATGGTGAGTTGATTGTAGCCAGTGATACGGAGCATGGCTTGGGGATTTGAAAGGCTTGGGCTTCAATCCTGGCTCTTCTTTTCTTATGTCAGTGAGTCTTGAAGCAATGCGTGCAGCCTTCCTGTGTGGCACTTTCTCAGCCTGTACATTTTATCTTTGTGAGGATGAAGTGACAACATCCATGTAAGAGCATCTTGATGCGGTGCATAGCCCCGAGGAGGTGCTCAGAAAATGGGAGTTGGTTTGGTGTTGTTACGTCTGGATATTATAAAAGTAAACTACTTTATGCAACCCAAGGATAAGGAACATACGGTTTGTCCCAGAAAGGCTAAAACCATTGCCTGAGTCCTAGCGAATTCTGCATTCAGTTAGGTATACATTTCTTGACTTCCTAACACCAATCCATAAAAAGGATTTCTAAAGGTGATATCTTCATTCCATGAATAAGGGGCATATATTCTATGCAGGCAACTGCTTCTGGCTTTCTAGAGGATAAATAAGGCCTAAGGATAAACAATCCCCACAGAACGTACAATCTTGCTCAAACCTAGAGCACCATAGAAAATGGATGTCTTGAAAAGATTTTAGACATGGGGCTGTAGAAGGTCCAACAAGACTACATCATTTCTAGCTAAAGATCTTCAAAACCAACTCCTTTCTAACCAGGCCCAGTTGGGGCCAATGCTCCTGGTCTGTCTGGGGAGCACTCTGCGATCTGCTGGCTAGCTCATGCTCTCATCACTTGCTGTCGAGCTTGTTGCCAGGTCTTCCTAGTTCAGCTTCTGTCTTTACGCCTTACCCTCTCACACTCTCCACCCTGCCCTCAGATCTGAGGGAAAAATTCTGCCTGTCTGTCATCCTCAAGATAAATGTCAGAATCCTTCCCATGACCCCCGGTGCTCTCAGTTACCTGGCGCCTGCCTAACTGTTTCATCTCACCTGCTACCTTGATGACCCATCCCTGGCCTCTGGCACATTGGACTCGCAGTTTTCTTAGTTCCAATGTCACTGTTTTTCTGTCCTTTGCATCTGCTGTTCACTGTCTGCAATGCTGCAAATCTCACTCATATGGGCCCTTCCACACCATTCAGGAAAACCTCCCTGGGGAAGCAGTACCTCTTTGTCTACAGGAAGGACAGGTACCTCTCCTGTCTGCCTTCTGTCCCCTGGGAGGTATTGTATGGTTGTACCCGCTTCCTCATCCACCTCCCCGCAAGACTCTGAGCTTCCTAACACCAAGACCCAAATCTGTTATCTCCATAGCTACAATCCCAGGCAGGACATCGCCTGACATAGAGTGGAGATCATGGGTGTTGAGTAAAAGGTCTAGGAAGAAGGCTGGGCACTATGGCTCATACCTGTAATCCCAGCACTGTGGGAGGCGGAGGCAGGTGGATCTCTTAAGCTCAGGAGTTCAAGAGCAGCCTGAGCAAGAGCAAGACCCTGTCTCTAAAAAATAGCTAGGTGTTGTGGTGGGTGCTTGTAGTCCCAGCTACAAGGAAGCTGAGGTGAGAGGGTCACTTGAGCCCAAGAGTTTGAGGCGGCTGTGAACTGTGATGCCATAGCACTCTACTGAGGGTGACAAAATGAGATTTTATGTAAAAAAAAAAAAAAAAAGGAAAAGAAAAAAGAAAGAAAGGTCTAAGAAGGCTTCCTGGAGGAGGTAAGCATTTTAGCCAAAGGTAAAGAGTGG
The DNA here is from genome assembly GCA_963573935.1 of Arctocebus calabarensis. NCBI lineage: Eukaryota > Metazoa > Chordata > Mammalia > Primates > Lorisidae > Arctocebus > Arctocebus calabarensis. The sequence continues at coordinate 8,623 of CAUYON010143573.1, read as the reverse complement.
TGGAGTGGTTAGGGTTTGGACATACAAAGAGAAGCAGAAGAACACGCTAGGAGAGGAAATTAAACCTGAGCTTTGGTCAGACTTTGGGTGAGGAAGGAGCATTGCAGGGTCTAGTCAGCCTGGCCACGGCAGCCAGCTGAGGGAGGGGGCACAGGTACAATTAACATGACATGGGAGGTCGCTGCATACGGGCATCCAGGGACGCCGGACTAAAAGTGGGAGTGCCGAGAGTGCCAGACCCAGAGAGGGACTGGGTCTGGATAAAGTGTGACGATGAGTGAGTCCTGACAGTTTGGCGGCCAGGGCGCATCTGGGGGCACCAGTAGGATACACTCCACTGTCTTCCGTGTGTGTCTTCCCATGAGGAGCAGAGGTCTCAGGGCTAATTCTCAGCAGAGTCATTGCCACCCATGATGCCTCTACGCAATTACTCTTGAGCAAGAGAGAAGGAAGATTGGGGCCACAGGGAAGGAGCAGCCTCGTAGGTGCTGAGGAGACCCCTGCTGTGATGGGATGTGGGGAGAGTCTTAGCGTTTGTGAGGACAAATCTGGCTGAGAGCTGAAAGGTGCTCTCTGCCTTCCCCCAGCTAATGTAATAAACATGAGCATGAGTACCTTTATTCTGTGTTTAAAGATACGTCTAGAAAGAGTTATACATTGTCACTGCTAATCCACTTTTTCTTGTGAAATAGACAGCTTTATGACTATTATGACACCGTTCTCAAAATCTAACTACTACTGTTCATCCATTAAGTTTAACACATTGACATGTGTTTAGAGAATATAATATAACGTTAAATATGGGGGGATAATAGTTTTCCTTCTGACCTGCTCTTCTAGTTTTCTCGTGCAGTACTAGGGGTCCTTCTTGACTGTGTGCAGAGGATATCTCTGAATAATATCTGAATAAAAATCATCCAAAAATTAAAGCCTGAATGGCCTTTGGATTAAACATACATATAGTGAAGAGTTATTTCTCTAAGCAGGCACCTTCAGAGATAAATTCCCTATGGCTGTGCTTCTAAATCTGTTGGTAAGTCCATCAAAAATCAAAATTAGCAATGTGACCAATGTGACATTTGGATGTTTTGCTCCCCCAAATAAGCACATGCACGGGGTTTGTAGAGGAAAAACAGTAGATAAAGAGGCAACATTCAATTTCCTTTTATACTCACACCTGGGACAGGCAGACCATTATTTGCCAGAACTGCCACTGACTAACAGAGTAACAGGGTTTATGAACTGCAATTTATGTTTAAAATTCAGTTTCATTTCTTTAATCACTGTGGGCAGGAATAGCTAATCGAGGGGGTTAGACACTGGGATTTTAGTGTAACAGTCTCTACAGCATGTTCAAGTTGGAGTTAATTCATTGAACAAATATTTGCCGAGCACTTCTGTATGTGTCAGCCCCGTGTCAGACACGAGGGACCAAGGCAGGCCCGGGTATTCTGTCAGGTTTGAGACTGTCCTGAAGTTCCAGCTCTGATTTGACTGTTGTTCTTGCTACTGTGGTCAATGTGTGAATGCCGGGCTTTGTTTCCAGTTTTCAACTTGAACTATTTCAGAAAATAAGAAATGCTGCACTTCTGGTGCTTATCCTAAGCAGCGATCTTCAATGTGTTTTTGGTTTTTTTTTTTAAATTCCACAGTGTGTCCATTTTGGTGGGGCCAACTAAAAAATCAGGGGAAAGTGGAGTTGAGAAAGTCAGGGAGTCGTAAGAATGCGTGGAATTTCTAACAGATTGGACTAAACGTTTTCTGTATCATGACATGTTCCAGAAGACCATAAAAGTTAGTTTATATGAATAGAAACTACTTTTTGCCTTGCTGATCACTGTAAATAAATAATTCAGAGGACCACCTACCCCAAAACCAAGACGATTGGGGGTTTGTGTGTTTCCTATGACGTATTTTCCTTATAAATTTTTATAATCAAAGAGAAGAATATGAAGGGGTACCTCATTTTATTACCATTTTAAAATTCTGCAGTAGCAGAATCTGTATATCTCAATAATATCATTGTAGTGTAGAGGCGGCACCTGTGGCTCAGAGGAGTGGGGCACCAATCCCATATGCCAGAGGTGGCGGGTTCAAACCCAGTCCCAGCCAAAAACTGCAAAACAAAAAAAAAATTAATAAAATAAAATAAAGGTTTAAAAATATATATATATATATATCATTATAGAAATATAAAGTAATGATTGACCTTTTCCCTCGATTTGACTTGAAGGAGGGGACGGCAGGGATTCTCTTTTTTTTTTTTTTTGCATTTTGGTACAGCAACACACTGATTTTTCCAGTTGAAATGACTTAGCCTGTCACGTGGTTTTCATGATAACAATCAACTAAATTAGACACAGGACTATAAATTTGGATAGCGCTGTTTTATTTTATTCACCAAGAAGCCTTATGTAAAAGCACATAGACATTGCATAAGCACAGCTGTTTGGCCCTGGTCCAGAGGTAATATGTGGGTTTGGAAGGCGCTGGATGGATAACCTTTAGCTTAATACGAATTGGTAGATCAGATCCTATATATGCTAATTTTGTACTTTTTTTAATAGATGGAACTGATTAAAAATATAAGTACTGCCGAACAGCCCTATTTATTCACCCGACATGTTCATTTCCTCAACTTTTCAAGGTAAGACATTTTCCAATTTAATGGTTCGTTCACTTTCTTCTAATGAACAATTACTTTAGAAATCTACCTTATGTACAAGGTAGTGCAGCTGTCCTCGAAAAAACATTTTAAATACATTTATTTCTGCTGCAGAGGAATCAAAATTTGAAATATTTGGACAGAAACATCATTTCCACCTGAACCGCCACCTTAAATCTTACAAACAGATGGAAATATTTTTAGATGAGATGCCATTTGACTCCAGGGTTCTTTAGGGGAAAAAAAATGAAAAAGAAAGAAAAATCAGATTTTGTGTTGAAACAAATTACAAGGCAAGGGATGGGTATTTAAATATAAATATTTTATTGCACGTTTTTGTACAATTTGAATCTGCACAGAACTCTGGGAATGCCTTAGTAATGGAGTAATGTGTATTTTATAGGATTCAAAGAGCTAGTACTAGCTTGTCTGTTTACCTCTTTAATTACAGTAACACTCTACACTACGATGTTTTGGTCAACAATAGACCTTGTGTACAATGATGGCCCCGTAAGATTACCGTATTTTGACTGGACTGTTCCTCTGTGTAGCTCTGCAGATACTTCCCGTTATGTTACCATGCAGTACATCCAGCCATCTAGGTCTGTAGCCTAAGAGAAAGGCCTCCACCTCCTGTTCAGCCTCACTATAGTAGGCCACGTCATTCAGACTGCGGTGTGTGCACCCCGTGATATTCCCACGGTGACAGAATCTCTTAAGGACACATTTCTCAGAGCATATCCCCAGTGCTAACGCAGACTGTACTCCATTTGATTATTCTAAGCCCCGTGTGTTTGATGTTGATGAAGTATTTTAGAATTCGGTTTTTAATTCAGCAGCTGTGGCCTTCTGATGATAATGCAGACCTTCAAATTCACGTTTTGACACGCTCTCTTTATTAAATTGCTTGCTACGAATTCTGTGTATTCTCTTTCCCAGTGGTCCATTAAGCATAGTGTCACTGTCACTGTGCCTCATTTCCAAACTGATGGCCTTTAGATTCCTGCTCTCCTCTGGTCGGCTGGGGCTCTATCTCACAATTGGATCTGTCAGCAGACTGGCCAGTGGTTTCAGGGGCAGAGCTGGCCAGCCCGTGGGCCCCTGGGCCTCTGTCATCAGCCATCTGACTGGCACCTCCCTCATTTTCACATGAGAATGTGCCCTTTGCAGGCCCACCTGAGTGAGTGCACCAGAACACCAATAGCACCTGCTAGGTAGTGTTGACCCGATGGCCTCTGAAGCCAGGCTGGCTCTGGGGGAAGGACAGGGCTCTGACCAGTGCAGTCCCTGCTCCTGCCCTGGCCCAGCATGCCTCCCAACCTACCAGGCTGGGAGACTGGTTTTAGCCTCCAGAGGATTTCCCTGCTGTGCAGCAGGCCCTGTACAAATTAAGTGCAAAGAATGAGATTCAGCAAAGCAAGTCATTAAGCAGAAAAAAGGGGTTGCTGCCTTATATTTTAAAATGAGCTTCCTTGATGCTTCCTCAGCCCCACTAACAACCAGAGGTCTCTTGGAGGGTGTATAGGATACCTGCAAATTATCCAAAGTGACCCAGGGCCAGGCCCTGGACATCCTGGAGTGTGTTTCCAAACACATTTATAAAGTGGATTGTCCAGTGCACGCCTTGGATCTTACGTCCAGAAAGCCAAGACTTATCATTAGATGTAATTTGCTGAGGAGGACTTGCTAGATCTTTCAAGCGCTGTTTTATGACTTATAAAGAGACAAGCAGGGCTTCTGTGATCCGGCTGTTTCAGTGAGTGTCCTTCTGCATCACCCCTGATGTCCTCCAACCTCATTCATTAATGCTTCTTCCTTTGGAGGACAAATCTTTACAGCCAAACAAGTTGCAATACAAGAAATTTTTTTTGTTTTGGGGGGGTTTTTTTGTAGTTTTTTTTTTTTTTTTTTTGGCTGGGCCTGGGTTTGAACCCATCACCTCCAGTATATGGGGCCGGTGCCCTACTCCTTGAGCCACAGGCGCCACCCACAACAAATTTTAATAATTGTAAAACACTTCCGCCAAAGTCAGTGTCTTACTGGGATAGGCAGAGCCCAACCTGGCAGCCATATTCTGTTGTCAGACTCAGGCACAGGAATTTAATCCTGATTGCTTTAATTCTGAAGGAAAAAGAATTGACAGATGCCTGTTAGAAGAAACCATGTCTGCAGAAAACTGTGCTGGTCCGGCAGTCAGGATCTCCGGCATCAGAGCTTGCCCTTGCACTGGCCACGATCCCGGGCATGTCATTCCGCTTCTTTAGGGTCTCTCTTCTTCCCTCTGTAAAATAGGGACAGTCCCTGCTCACCCCTACCTTGTAGGGATGCTCTGAAGTCATGAAGGAAAGGCCTTCTGAGAGGAGGATGTTACATATTCAAAGTGGCATTTGGAAAGGCATTTCTGAGCCCACAGTTTAGCTCCTGACTATGTTTCTATGGCAACCCTGGAGGGCAGGGCCAGACTCTGTATCTCCTCCCTCAGTTCCATTCTGTTCAATTAAATGCATGTTTATGGAGCACCTCGTGTGTTTCCGTCCCCTGCAGTACCTGGGCCTTCTGCAGTGAACACTAAATATCTCACGTGCCTTCAGCAAACTGTGAGTTCTTAAGGGGCAGTCACAGAGCTTCCCCAGGGGAGGTGGTCAGCAGGACCCTCCCCGCCTGGAAGAGGAAGTCTGCTGGGATGTGAGCAATGCATCAGCTTCAGGTAAACAAAGGGAAAGGGTCCAGGAAAAGCAAAAGCCGGACCGGTCAGTGAACCCCAGAGGTGAGCACACCTGGAACGGACTGGCAGGCAGAGCTGAGCAGGAACAGCTGGAGACTGGCCGGACTAGATTTGCTCCTTTAAAAAGCCCACCTTTTCCTCTGTGGGTGCAATCGCCCCACTTCTCTTCCCACCCCATATTCCAGAGACTTCCATAAAAAATGAATAGAATGAGAAGCTGAATTCTGATACTGACAACATCATAGTTAGCTCACAGACACCGGACATTACATATCAGCTTATCCTTTTTAAAGGAAATGGTTTATTTAAGGAAATAGTTCATTTAAGGAAAATTAACTTAAGTTTGTCATTTATACAAACTGTAGGCATACAAAGAAAGTTCCCAAGTATACAACTGACAGAGAAAAACATCTAAGTTGAGGCTTGTTGAGAGGGATTTAACAAACTTTAAAAAATGAGTTCTAGACGCGTTTTAGGATAAAGATACTTAATTTGCTCTTAAGAAACATACTGTTACAACAGCTGGCAGGCTGTTTCTGGACCCTGAGGTTACCGTGAGAAGAACTGATGCTGCCACAGATACCCTCTGTTGACATCAGAGCCGCAGCAAGGCCCCAAGCAGGCCCTGAGAGCCCGTCTCTTCCCACACCTTCATTTGCACACCAATGTTCTGAACTTCTGAAGGTATGGCATCATCCCAGAACTAATTGCCCTTGATGTCTTTGTTGCCATTAAACCGGGCATTTTTACCTGGAAATTCAGACATTGTGATGATCTAGAATACTGTGAGCTTGTGGAGATTCAGCTGGTTGAGTTCAGCTCTTCATCATTAGCTTCTGGCTCTGACCCTTCCTTCTCCCTTTTCAGGGTTAGGAAGAACCATTTGGTCATATCCATATTTGAACCATTAGGTCAAATATCCTAATTTGATACTAATCCCAGGATGTGAAGCAACAGAATCAGACCAACCTTCCCTGGTCTCTGGGAAGGTTTCTTGCTAGGCCACATGAGCGAATGGCTCAGCAGAGACCTCAGACCTGGGCCCCTGGGTCCACTGGGTTTTACACCGGTCAGACTTTCGCATGTCTTTTGAACTCCCCGGAAATTCACGTCAAACAAACATTATTCACCTGAACTACCTGGAGAATTGAATCAAAGCTACTTTGTCCTAAAATTTTGGTTCTCAACCTTCCTAATGCTGCGGCCCTTCAATACAGTTCCTGTGGGTCGCGACCCACAGGTTGGGAACCGCTGTCCTAAAAGATGCTGCCGCCCTTTGTGATGTTTAAGGTGGGTTTGTGATGTGTGTTTACAGTGGCTTGATGTGTGTTTGTCCAGTTTCCAAAGTAAGTTTAGGATGCAATTTGTGGAAAAGGTCAGCCTTCTGATGTTAACAGCCTCTCAGAGCCACACATTGGAAAGGCTTACGACAGACCCAGTTCCGTGTGTCTGCCTCCCCCCACACCTTTTGTTTGTTTTCCTAGCTTTTTGGAGGTGAGGAGTAATTCTTTTTCCATCTACATCTCCCTTCACCCTCCTCCCCAACAACTGGCCTCTTGCAAAGAACCTTTAAGACGTTTTGCCTCAGAGCTCGATGCTGTCAAAATAGCCCAAGTGGTTATGAGAGACACCAGTGGGCTAATAACTTCGGCCACCACTTCTCTTCACCTTTTTCACATCATTCTCTTTTCCTCCCCGCACCCCCTCACCTTCCTTTGTTTCCATTTGTATTTTATCCAGTATCTCAGCGGGTAGCTCCAGCACTAACACTAGCTTGCAAAAACACAAGAGGACAGATCAATCCGTCACCCGAGAAGCAGGGGGGTGTGAGGTGCCAGGGAGGTGTTGTAGACACACTCTGTCCTCCTTGCCAGTGAGATCTTAATTACTGATGGGAGCAATGGTTTTCACATCAGAAATTTGTAAACAAAATCTGCCCCTCTGGTGGTGTCATTTAACAAAAACAAATCGGATTCTCCTAATTTCAGAACTCACTTTGGTTTGTACATCTTATTCATGAATGTTGATTTTGTATTTTATTCTTATTGGCAGAGCGATCCATTTTAATACTATGCCCTTTGAATATTTCATAATGTGACTGAAGCCTGATGCTTTGAAGGGAACATCAAAATAAAAATTGTAGCACTGTCTCTACGTCCTTCAACACGGCACAAAGGCAGCGTTTGCGAGCGAGAGTTTTCTCTCTGTGTGTCCTGCTTCAACGCTGTGGGACTCCTGGCCCCCCTGGCAGGGGGCTCGCCCTCTTGTTTCTGCCTTTCTGTCCCCAGCAGGTGGATAGATCACTGCCGCTGCACGGCCCCCCAGCTGTGTTGGCCCCTCAAGGACAAGTGTAATCTGGACTTGCCCTCAGCCCATCTCATCCCCTGTTTATTCCGTGTCCTGTCAGCCCATCATCCAGCCACTTGTCCCTCCCCCATTTATCTCAGCTTCCCCCACCAACTGTTTCCACCTCTCCTGCCTCGGGACAGGCCAGAGAGCAGACATAGCTGTGTCTTCTGCTCGTGTTTTATGATGGGGGCCCTGACCTGGGCAGAGAAGATAGAAGTATCTACTGCCTGGGCTGTGAGGACAGGGCAAACCCCGCCCTGCCCCCCTTCTGCTGCCCCAGTAACCAAGGGCTCCCCTGGCTGCAAGACAGGCGTGTTCCCCAGAAAAGGAGCTCTGAGCATGGCCCAGCAAGAGGAGATACCGTCCTCAGATAGCTCCTCATGCTGCCCTCATAGGGTCGTATCTTTTTCCAGGATGGCCTTTCTCTCACCTCAAAGTGTCTTTCTCCCTCACTGACAAGGATGGAAGCTGTGGGCCTCTGGCCTGTGGTACTTTTCATCTTTTAATGTAGGTAGCAACACACTCATATCCCCTACCTCCAGGCCAGAGGTTAGAAGAGAGTCGGCTTTCAGCAGAGGGCGGTTGGGGAAGGGGAAAGGGATTTTGTTGTTGTTGTGTAATGGATACAGACTTTCAGTTTGGGGTGTTGCGAAAGTTCTAGACTTGCATAGTTGTGGTGATTGCACAACACTGGGAGTGTCCTAAGGGCCATTGACTTGCACACCTAAAAAGGGGGAAAAGGGTACATTTTATATTATAAATGTTTTACCATGATTTTAAAAAAGAAGGAGAAGTGGGCAGCGCCTGTGGCTCAAGGAGTAGGTCACCGGCCCCATATGCCAGAGGTGGCAGGTTCAAACCCAGCCCTGGCCAAAAACTGCAAA
>CAUYON010143569.1:0-18390 GCA_963573935.1 Arctocebus calabarensis | reverse complement strand
GACAACTTAAGCCATTCACATTAATAGAACATATTGATAAATCTGTAGAAAATCTAGTGGACATTTTCAATCCTTTCATCACTGTGGAAGTTTGAATTTGGTAAGAAGTTTCTGGGTGAGAAAACTTTTATGGTGGAGGATCACGCTGATTATTATGGAGGATAGGTTTGAGAATATCCTGGAGAGCTGGTTTAGTTATAGCAAATTTCTTCAGCATGTGGATGTCATTAAAGTATTTGATTTCTCCATCGTAGATGAAACTCAGTTTAGCTGGGTACAGGATCCTAGGTTGAAAGTTCTTTTGTTTTAGAAGATTAAAAGCCGATGCCCATTCTCTTCTAGCTTGAAAGATTTGATCAGAGAGATCTGAAGTTATTCTAATATTCTTCCCCTTGTAGGTAATAGATTTTTTGCGTCTGGTTGCTTTCAGAATTTTCTCTTTCATATTAACTTTAGTGAACTTAATTATAATGTGCCTTGGGGATATCTTATTCAGGTTGAGTCGTGCTGGGGTTCTGTAACTGCTATCTGAATTTCAGAATCTCTTGAATGTCTGGAAAATTCTCTTTCATAATCTCATAAAGAAGAGACTCTGGGCCCTGTGATGCCACTTCATCGTTTTCAGGTATCCCTACGAGACGAATATTGGTTTTTTTTTTGAGTTATCTGAAAGCTGTCTGAGAGAATAATCTGTTTTTGCCTTCCATTTCTCTAGCTCTTTGTAGGTTTGGGAGTTTTGTCTTCCATGTCAGAAATCCTTTCTTCTTCTTGCTCCATTCTGTTTGCCAACCCGTACTTTGCTACTGTCTGCGCAACTGGGGGCCTCTTGATGTGGTGGGGCTAAGTGGCTGTCTTATTTTCGGCTGGTCTTTGTCCTACCCTAGAGAATCGGTTACTCTGTGTTGGATTCTGAGCTGTGGAGAAAAACCAGCAGTTAGGTCACCACACCCCCCAGAACAATTCCACAACAATTGGAAAGGAAAATCAAACCTTCCCACTACCACACACCCATTGTACAACATTGGAAAGTCCTCGGGTGATTGGCCCAATTGAAGAGATACCATTCAATTGTCCTAGCCAGTACCAACCTCAAATCAAAGAGTTGAAATGTCTCTGGTGAATAGACAGCTGAAGTCTTTGGCAGCTTTAGTATACCTTGCTCCAGGGTTCTGTGAGCTCAGGGGGGCCCCCCTAGCCAGTAAATTAGCCTGAGAAGGTTGCTGCCTCTTTCCCCGCCTTGCCCCTCTGTCACACCCAGTCTTTGGTAACTATGCAGGGCTGTGGTCCAGTTCCCTCCAATAAGCAGATACTGTAGAGGTTTGTGCCTGCCTAGGTCACACGGGGCTCTGTGGCTCCTCTGCCAGTCCACCAGTTATGTTGGTGTTGGCAGCAGGGAGGTGAGGCCTGACAACCTGGGTACTTGATGGGGCTGGGGTAGTTCACTCAGTTCCAGCCCTGTCCCTAATTGATGTAAAGTAGATGAAAAAACTGATAGAACAGAACAAGTTTGCAGAATTTCTACCCTGTGCAAGAGACGCCCTGTGGAATTGTTCTGGGGGGTGTGGTGACCTAACTGCTGGTTTTCCTCCACAGCTCAGAATCCAACACAGAGTAACCAATTCTCTAGGGTAGGACAAAGACCAGCCGAAAATAAGACACAGCCACTACTTAGCCCCACCACATCAAGAAGGCCCCCAGTTGCGCAGACAGTAGCAAAGTACGGGTTGGCAAAACTCTAGCAGGAAAGGTGCAAACACTAGTCCCAGCTTACAGACAAAGGAAGGACTGGTCAATCACTACTCCTAGAACCCCCAACCCAACTTATTCTTACCTACTGCTGCTAATAGTCCTGACTCAGTCTGTGAACTTCAGCCCTTTGTCTCAGTTGTCATCCCCTGAGGGCCAGGTGTGGCTGAAATTTAGCAAAGCTTTCTCAGGGCTGGGCTTGGTGCCTCAGGGGACCACCTGTCCACCCCAGACAGCCACCTTTCAGCTTACTCTCCTCTCACCGCTCCCGAGCCAGGAGAATAGCACAGACCAGCGGCCGCCCGCACCCTGTCCACACCCCTCACGAAAGTGTTCAAGAATCTGGACTCCGTGGGGGACAGACCTCCAGACCTCAGGGTGAGAGTGGAGGGGAATGCCAGGAGTTCCAACTTGCAGGTAGAGAATATATACAGTTTTATACAGCTTTATGCCTGGCAGGAGAGTGCCGTGGCACCCTAGTAGGGGAAGGAGGTCCAGTTTTTAGAGGGTCTCTCCCTTTGGGGTAGAGTGGGAGGACATCTGAACTCTGCTCACTTGTTCGTATGGAGGTATGGAGTATACTGCCAGCTGTTCTCTTGGGGGAGGGGACTCCCGTCCTCTTGGTGATGTGCTCTGTACCTTTTATTTGTATCCTTGGGGCCGCAGGTCGCTCCAGCCAGGTTGAGGTACATTCCTCGACGTTGTCTCTTGGCTCAGCTCCAAACGTTGGCTTTCTCGCTAAATTTCTGTCCTTTAACTCTCCTTCTGGACTGGAGCGTCTGCAGAAAGCTGGCTACAGACCGCCATCTTGGCTCCTCCCCCCCCACATGTAAATAATTAATGTGAATCTCCTAAGACTAAGAATATTGTCCTAAATAATAGACAATAATAAGTGTAATAGAATTATTATACTTAACAAATTCAAGATTAACAAAAATTTATAATCTAATATTTGGCCCATATCCAAATTTTCCCTGTTGTTATGGAATGTCCTTTATATCTGTTTTTACCTTTCTAGTATCCAATCAAGGATTACTAAAACGTTTTTGTTTTGGTGTCTCTTTATTTTCTTTTAAATTAGTTTTTTTTTTTTTTTCCCCTTTTAAAACAGTGACATTTTTGGAGCTCCAAGCCAGTTATTTTGTATACTGATTATTTTTTCCTTACTAAATTCAGATCAAGCATTTTGGGCTGGTTTATTATACTGGAGATTTGTATATTTCTCAGGGTATCACATTCAGAAGTACATGATATAACTTGTCCCATTATCGGTCATATATTAACTTTGATCACTTGGTTAAGTGAGTTTTAACCAGATTTCTCCATTCTTTACCCTTATGTGTGATATTTTCTTTTTAATTAATAAATAATATGAGAGCTGCATTTAATGCATTTTTGTGCTGTGTGTCTGAAAAGGTCTTAAAGATAAAGAATGAAAATTATCAATAATAATTATTGGGTCGGCGCCTGTGGCTCAAAGGAATAGGGTGCCGGCCCCATATCCTGGAGGTGGTGAGTTCAAACCTGGCCTCGGTCAAAGACTGCAAAAAGAAGAAAATGAATGAAAATTATCGCTTGTTATCATGTATGATTGAAATGGTGGGGGGAGGTGGGGGAATAGAGGAGAGGAGGGAGTGTTACTCAATAAATAGACCTACAAATTTGCCTTCATTCTCTTTTAAGGAAAATATTGATTGAAATTAATATTTTTTTGTTTTCTCTAAGGATCAGATTTGTAGGTAAGCAAATATCTTCATATTTTAGAATTTTCAGTATAATTGTAGCAAAGCTTATACATGGTAGTACTGGCTGGGGGTATCTTTGCAGTAGTCCGCAACCTTTTTGGCACCAGGGATCAGTTTCATGTAAGACAGATTTTCCACAGATGGAGGAGGGTGGTGGCGTAAGGGTGGCGGGTCTGACAGGAGGCAGGGCTCTGGCGGTGATACCAGTGACAGGAAGCAGCGATGAAGACAGATGAAGCTCCACGGGTTCACCTGTGTTCATCTCCTGCTGTGTAGTCTGGTTCCTCACAGATCATGGACCAGGACTGCTGTCATAGAAGACAGTTTTCCATGGACAAGGGTGGGGAGGACAGGAGGCAGGGCTCAGGCAGGACTGCTGTGTGGCAAGGTTCCTAACAAGCCACAGACAACTACAGCTTTGTGGCCCAGGGTTCGGGACCACACATTTTTGGACAAAACAGAGCATTATCTGAATGTAATTTTTTCCATGTTTTATTTGAGTCTAGATAAATGCTTTTAAAAATAAATACATCTCTTTGGTAAGTTGTTGTGACCTTACAGAGATAAGACATAACATTAATATGACCATGTGGGTTTATAGAAGGCCTGCTGCCTTTTGGTCTTGTGTGCGTCTTTTAGCCCATGAAGAAGACCTTTGAATTCCTATTGATGATATATGTCCTTATTATGTAATCATTCTTATATGAAAGGCTAGTGCTGCACATCATATAAATACCTGAAGTTAGCCATTTGGCTTGTCAGCAAGGGAGGATTTATAGTAGCTGTAATCATGGTAATAACAAGGATGGTATTTTGTATTTAAGTACAGAGAAATGCATTTGCAGTGTAAGTGGTCTACAACCAGTTCATATCTGCGATGTATGGAAAAGCACTTTGAGCTTAGAAGATCAGCAGTCTGCCACTTTCTACCAGTGTGATCCTTGAAAAAACTCTTAACCTTCTTGAACTTCATTTTTTAGAATGGCAATTAAAGCCATAAGGGTCAAATGATGCCATGTGTATATATTATGTTATAAAGTTGGCATTCTATCAAAATTATGCCATCTAAATGTTCTCAGCTACTCAGAGACTATACTGCGTCTCTATTTTGTACCCATGTGTAGTAAGCACCTTGTTAAGGAAGCATTTTTCAGGTTGTCCAAGACAATTATTCTATTTGTTCCTCTAGCAAGTACTTTGTATGTGTCTCTGTTATAGGCAGTGTTTATCCTGTTGTGCTGCCTTACTCATTTTTTCTGTTCTTCCTGATTAGACATTGGCTGTATAGTAGGCATTTAATAAATATTTTTAGAATGAAAGAGTAAATAGTAGCTTCTTTTCATTTTTAAAAATGGACAGGTAAAATTTCAGTTTCTTTTTTCGCCTCTGAAGACAAGGAATAAGCTTTTTATTAATTTTTTATATTTGTGCTTTATGTAAGGGATTTTACAGATTATATATCTGGTGCCATTAGCAGTCAGTAATAGAGAAGAACAGATTTAAAAATATATACAAGTAGTATAGGATACTTTAAAAGTGGGGGGAGGGTGAGAAAACATGCCAAGAGAAAAAGACCACACTAGATTTGTCTATTGCATAAATCAGAAGAGTTCATGTCATAACATGAACATGTGCCACTGCTGCTCATATATTGAATTTCAGTAGTTGGTTGCATAAAGAAGTGAAGTGTAATGAAACTGGCAAGCAAAGTATTCCCCAGTCAGCCTTATCTTTGTTCCATTTGTCCTTCAGACAGAGCTTTTCTTGCCTTTTTCAATAAAATCCATCCAGCTTTTTTTCCTTTTTTTTTGCATTTCCCAGTAACTCAGCAGAGAAGACCAATGAGATTCGGGGCTTTTATAGTTTTAAGCAGCTGCTTTTTAAGAGATCAAAACTTAGAATGCTGCTACATGGTATTAAGGCTCAACTATTGATGTGTCCCTATAGGGGATATGTTTTTCTTGGGGTGGGAAGAGGAAAGAGGAGCGAAGAAGAGCAAAGGATGACCCCTTCAAGCATTCCTGGGACAGTAAACCCTAATCTCCTTGTTTCCTAGGATCCTCTTTGCAAGCTCAGTGCTTAACCTGACCGAACTGGCTGCCCTTCGGCCTGACCTTGGGAAATTGAAAAAGATTCTATACTTCCACGAGAACCAATTGGTATATCCTGTCAAGAAATGTCAGGAGAGGGATTTCCAATATGGATACAACCAAATTCTTTCATGGTAGGTATAGATTGTATCATTATATTGGACCTTTGCCACCTTTTTCTTTATCAATAGTTAGTTTTTAAACCTGGAGACCTACTGTATATTTAAAATAACACCTTAAGGTTGGTGCACATATTAAATATTAAAACACATATTCTACCATAGTAATTACTTGGGCTTCTGCAACATATACACAGCTAATCCTTTTATAACATACATGTCTGTAACAGTCTATTGATAATTGTATGTTGAACTATTTAGCTGTATTTTTCACAACATTCAAAATAGAATTGAAGGGTTCACAGGGACCTTCACTCTTTGATTTCATGATCTATTGTTTATTAGGCATACTTTCAGAAAGAGCAGTTAGTCAGCTCTTATTTACAAACCTCTATCACACTGTACTAAGCTAAAATCAAAATAGAAATTTACAGAGAAATAGACAAGAATTAAAGTCTAATGGAATAAGAGGTTTTCTCTCTCTCCCCTTTTTTTTGATTGTTTATAAGATAGAGAAAGCTATAGAAAATGTATTTTTGTTTTTTTTTTTTCTCTTATTGAATCTTTTCAAATGGCACAGCTTTAAAATACGACATTTCAAAGGTGATAGTCCTTTTCCATTGTTACTTCAACAAAGTGTATCTCTTGAAGGTTAGTTAATGAAAGAAGTTAATAACAATTCTGAAATGGCTTTACTGTTGGATCCTAGTCACATACCTGTTAATTGTCAAATGGAATCTGTTTGGTGCTTTTTACTCACCTTTATTAACAGTTACCAGCAATTGGATACATTTAAACAGACCCCTAACTCTTCCTGGGATGTACCTAGTAACTCTTTCACAGTTTAGTTGACACAGAAAAACAGCTATATAATTATAATTCTGTGTTTTGAGCATTTTGTAAATGTCTTCCTACAGTCATTTTTACAAGCCGCTTCAATTGTGAAGTAACAGTGCTATCAAAATAGACTGGAACTGCTTCACGTCAAATGTCTCATAAAAAAACAACCATTTTAAAATTTCACAATAAAATTAAGATACTTTATTTTATATTGAAACAGAAAAGGGAAATATATTTTTAAAATGAAAATAAAATCATTTTGTGCTTTATCAATATGGAAAACATTTGTAATATTCTTTTGGTTTCTTGAATCAACACCAGACTTTTCCTTAGACAGTATGTTTATTACCCCTGAGAAATCACTGGGAAAAAAATTAAGCATATTTTTCCTTTTATGGATGACTTTAAAGTTAATGGAAATGATACCCACTTATATTAGGGAGGAAAAGTACCAAAAACATTTCTCTAAAAATATCTTGGATCTATAATCCAGCATTGACTGGATTTTTAAGAATGTATTTGGTTGGGTCACATGCACTATAGGGTAGAGATCTAAAAAATTTTAACTCTCTGTCCCTCCTGTCTTTCATAAAAGATCAATTTTCCTCAGGGAATGAGAATATAAAAGCTTGCACATGATTTTTCAGCATTGCTCTTCTCCAGAGGATAAACGGATAGACAGGATTAGCGAGAGAGAAGTGGACTTCATCATAAGTTGGCTTCTTAATGGGAAAAAAAAGGTTCACAGTTGTCCAAAGGAAAAATAAAGAGTGTCAGAAAACAGTCCTGTTCAGATTCTCTTTGAAAAGTATGACTCCTGCTTCCTCAAATGTTTCTTTAGTTTTCTTGCTGACTTCTGCCTTTTTGGCATGGTCAGATTTCTTTCTTGACGGTGTGGCAGTTAAGGACTTTAAAGATGACTGACATAAGCACTCACCTTAAACAGAGGTTTCACTAACCCTCTGACTTATGAACACATGTCATAGCCGTATATTATGACCCGGAGGTCGCTATTACAATATGTGACATATGGTGAAAACAGACTTAGCTGTGAAACATTCTTCAATTTTTGGTATATTATTATATTGACTTCCTTATCGCTTGGTGCTGTGGTAGTCACTTCCATGACTTTCCTGTGTATTATCCACGTTATAATCACTCCCCAACCCCACCAAATTTGCACTAGGTATCAAATAAAGAAAATACTTGTATTTGGACAAGGAGGGGCATATTAATGCTCCTTTTGTTGATTTTTCATTTTGGTGTGCATTAATACTATAATAGTAAATTTGACTATCTCTGCAAATATGACTTAAACTGAAGATTTCTTATAGTATTCCTATTCTGTAAGCTGTACTTATTCTATTGGATTTTGGAGTCTTACGGAACTTATATATATCTTCTCTCTCAATGTTATGATCTATCATTTTTCGGGTGAGATAAAACTAACTGCTTTCTCTATCTAATCTTGTACATAGATACTCCTCAATTATGATGGGGCTATATCCTTACAGTGCCTGACTGTATCCCTGTGTCCTGATGGGCTGAAATCTGACAGTGCCAAACCCATCATAAGTTGAAAATGTTTAGTTGAAATGCATTTAATACCACTAACCTACCTAATCTCAGAGCTTAGCATAGCCTATTTTAAACATGTTGAAAACACTTACATTAGCCTTCACGTGGGCAACACAAGGAGATTAGTTGTTTCCCCCGGTGATCCTGTGGCTGACTAGAAGTTATAGCTCACCGCGGCTGCCCAGCATCAGGAGAAAAGAGCGTACTGTGTATCACTAGCCTGGGAAAAATCAAAGTTCACAATTCGAAGTATGGTTTCTACTGAATGCATATTGCTGTTACACCATTGGAAAGAGAAAAAAATCTTAAGTCAAACCATTGTAAGCTAGAGACTGGTATGTATTACATTTAACTTGTCTGTTACAGGCATTAAAATGAACATTGATGGGGAGAGAAGAGTTCTTTGCAAACCCAAGGTGCACTGTACTCTGATTAATACATAGAAGTCTGAGGTTTATAAAAATGACTCCGAATGGGTTTGGGCTTATCATTTGCATTTATCCTTCCCTTTTGCAGCCTGGTGGCTGATGTGGTGGTATTCAACTCCAGTTTTAATATGGAGTCATTTCTCACTTCCATTGGAAAATTTATGAAGCTGATTCCTGATCACAGACCTAAGGATCTGGAAAGCATCATCAGACCCAAGTGCCAAGTTATTTACTTTCCCATCAGGTTTCCTGATGTGAGCAGGTCAGTATATTTGACTCTATTCTCAATATTGTGTCATAAACTACACCTCTAATGTACGGAAACTGGTGGTATTCTTGCCAATTTTAGCTTTTCAGCATAGTGTGGTTAAATAGAGAAATGTGCTCCACCTCACTATGTTGTGATTTACAAAGATTTTAAGTAACAACCTATCACTGGATAGTTAGTTCAGATTTTGAGTTCTTTCTTTCTTATCTCTTGTTTATTTGTTTGCCAAAGAAAGCTGCGTTGGCTTAACACTGCGTTGTTTCGTTATTTGTTGTTTTTTTAAAGAAGTCACCATCCAGCATATATTTCTCAATCTTTTATATTCAGCTTATACCCAATGGTTTCTCTGTGTTTATAATAGTAACTGTTCCAAGTAAATCCATGCGGCTGCTTGGATTACTTTCTTTTCTTGTTTTCTTTTCTTCTGATTTTCCCTTTCTTTCAGTTTTTATTATCTTAATAAAGAGTTAAGTCTTCCATATTGGGTTGCCAGTGTATTTAATTGCTGCTTCCCTTTCTCAGTTACTAAGTACGTTTTGTATTACCCTTGTTATCAGGCCTACTTTGAATTAGCAATGATTGATGTGGCTCAAAGGGAGCGTTCTGGAATTTCCTTTTCACTTTTGATTAAACCTAGCAAAACTGTTTTTACTACTACCAGGACTATTTCTCCCTTGTGAATAGGAAGTTTACCTCAGTGGGACTTACACTAGTTGGGGATGCTGCTGTTTTCTAAATGACTGAGTCCTTAAAGGAGTTCAGGGATGGCTGTTTCTTCCTCATCTCTGAAAGGAAGGCAGGGAGTTATTTAATATCCACACACACTGCGCAGGAGGCCAGCGTTAGTCTTCATGTTCCACACGTACTGAATCCACCCAGGTGCTGCTGTGGGACAGTAGGTCTCCTCTCTGCACTTTGATGCTGATTTCCTCAACTGTCTTACCCATTAATAGTTAATATCAAATAAAATTGGTGAGTCCTAAACTTTAGACCACCTTGCCTAGTCCTTATCTGCCTATGGAGGCAGATAACAGCGGCCCAGAGTAGAGGGGCCTGCGCTCACTCTGTCAGTGTCACAAACTGGATTCTAGTTTAGGCCCCGTGACTTTCGATTCACATTTTTGTTCACTGCTCGAGCTTTCTATCATTATAGATCATTTGTAGAAAACATTTATTGATTTTTTTATTGCTTTGAAAAATATAAAGGTAAATGGAACTAATATCAGATCAATCTTCAGATATGTGTGTGTGTGTATATATAAAATTATGTGTATTATATATAAAAAATATTTATAGACATACAGTTTTCTTATCTATCATGACAAGATTTAAACTTTTGGGAAATATATTTGATATATTTTAAGTGAATGAGTAACTAGAACTTAGTTGCATATCTGAATTTCTAAAAATATGAACTTTATTTTTTGATGTTAAGTTTTTAAGTTTTTTATGTGGGCATAATGTACATCTTAAAGCAAGTATATGGTTATGGCTCATGTTAGTTATTACTGCTATAGAATTCCAAATAAGTAACATGTTTTAAAATTCATGTGCATACATGTATTCCTGCATCATATGTTTAAGATACCTGTGGCAGTTGAACAGTTTATTAATTTGGACCATACTACAATAAAGGAATTAGCTAAATAGAAAAAAGTTATGAAACATTGTGGCCAAGATAACATTCATAAGCTAAGTCTTAGCCCAGAGTGTTATTTGAGTTATTTTCAAATGGTAATTTGCTTTATACAACTCAAACTCATAGAGTATAAGTGATTATTTGCATGAATGACAGTCTTTCTAATGCCTCCAGTTTTAAAAGAATATTATTTTGTTGAGATGCTGAAAAATATTTAGTAATTCCAAAGGCAAAATAACCAAAGTGATTAAAAAACTTCTGCATGCTTATATCTTTCTCCCTTTAGAAATATTATTTGGTCATGGTAAAAATGAACTTAAGTAAAAACAAAACAGAAGATGTAGAGAAATTATAAATACAGCGTGCTATATAATTTAATATATATTAATTAGTGATGGGGAAAAGCCATATTTCCAACAAGATAGGTAAGAGTGTATAGAGTTGGTAATCTGTTAAAACTCAGAGCATGCCCATCGCTTAAGCATTCAGTAATATTGGACTTGTGGTACCTGCTGCTACCTCTTGCCTTCCTTACCCATCCCCTGCCTCACTCCCAAAAACTGGCAAAATAGTAGCAAGAGGGAAAATTCCCTTGGCAGTATTTCATTATGTGTATTGGATATTTGGGGATGGGGAAGTTCTTAAATAATTTAGTCACATATACATGTATTTGAATCTTGACCTCCACTTAATAGCTCTGTTACCTGTGCCAGTGGAATGAGCCTAAGTTTAGATTCTTTAATAGTTATTATTATTTTGACCATATCACCTCACAGAGATGATGCCATGATTAAATGAAATAATTAATACCAATGCCTAGCATATAATATTTCCCTCTATAAGACATTATTTTATCTTGTTAATTTCTTACTCCCAATAATTTATTAAATATAACCTAGCACATGTACTGCCACCTGAATATAAAGGACCATCTCCTTCTCCTGACGTGAAAATAGAGAACTACTGTGCCATAGAGTCAGTCTAATATAAATGAAGAAGTTGGTTTATTTATTAATCATTCTGAGTCAAATAATTATTTTGCCCTCCTCGACCTAGGAGTCTGTGCCTCTGCTGATTGAGGCACTTGTTACTCTCATTCTTGTCTCATTTCTTCTTTCTCTTTCAACTTGAACTGCCAGCTTTAATCATTATATACATTTTCTTGCATATACCATGAATCTTTTACACCTCTTATTTCATATTTGATAGGCAAAACTCTTGGCCTGGTTAAATCCATTTGTTCATCTACTCCCTACCTACATTTATGACACTGAACATGATAAGAAAAAAATATCCTCATTAGCATGGTCTAAGTTGACGCCTCCTAAATTTAGATGGTCCCGTTGAGCTGCTGGGCAAGTGTGTGCATTTCTCCTCTTCCAGATAATCAATGATACCTTTTTCTTTTTTAGAACCCTCTAATACCAAATCTTCAGTCTTCATTCTGAGTTCATAGAAGGGTTCACTTTCATATTGTGACACCACTGAATCTACCCAGTATGTACTTCTGGGCACATATTCTCCATCATCACAGCTCTGACTGTGGATAAACTAGCATTGCACCAATCTAAGACCCCATCTCCACTTCTTTCTAGAACCCATCTTTCTTAAATAGTCAAGGACTATTGGTGTAGCAATTTTTCCTTTTCTATTATACATCAGTTTTCTTCTCTCAGAAATTAATTCATTCCTATTTATTCTTCTGTTGCTATTCAAAAATGCTATTATTTATTGTATCTTTAAACAAATTCTTTCTTGATTCCACTTCTTTCTTCTATTACTGCCGCATTTGTCTCCTCTTAATAGGAAAACATCTTGAGAGAGTTGTTTATACTTTGTTGCATCAATTTCATTCCTACTGTTCTTTCATGAAGCTATTCTATTGAAATTCTTTCTGGGAAGGTCACCTTCCATGCCTCTAAATTCTGTGGTCAATCCTCAATACTCACCTTGCTTAACGTATTAGCAGTATTTGGCACACTATGCCACATTTTCCAGTTGGCTTTCAAGACACAAACCCCCCTAATTTCCACACAAGTTGCTGCTTCTCAGGCTCCTTTGCTGATTTCTCATCATTATCCTGACCTTTTAATAGTGGAGCAACTTTGGCACTCTTGACACTTAAGGGGTTGGTGGAGAAAGAATGCAAGATTGAAATGAGAAGAAAAAATTAGGAATAGGAGATCAACAATGAAATAATTATCCTGTGTAATAAAGGGAAGAGAGTTTTAAGGAGATAATCAATGGTGAATTCAGAGCAGTAGGGTTAAGTCATGACTAAAATGTGTCCTTGAATTTGACAATTAAAGGGTCAGTGGCACTCTGTCCTATCTTCTGTTAACTCAGAAAGTTTTATGTTTTTCTCTGATAGCTATAGAAAGCTTAGAGTTTAAATCCAGGTGAGACATCCCTCTGCGTCTCTTTTTTTCCCTCACTCACACACGCACATCCACATGTGCACACTACTCCTCATGTTATGGATAAAGGTAGCAAGGCCCAGAGAAGTTATGTGCCTTCCAGCAATCACACAGCCAGATAGGCACAGCAGGAACTAGAACTTGTATCTTAAAATTTCCATCCAGCGCTCAGCCCAGCACTTATTGTAAATGCAATTTCAGAGGTCTTGATTATCTGATTTTTCAGCTGACAGCAGATTAGCAGCATCAAATTAGGGGTGTGATAAAGGCAGGCTCACTGACAGCAGTAAAAAGTGACAGCTGACTGACAGCTTGACAACAAGGGAAGAGAGAGATAAACTATTTTGAAAAAATATATGGGAATTGAAAAAACATAGCAGCCTGGAGCCATTCTATGGCAGGGCAGGCAACTCTGCACATCAAATAGCCCCTGCAGACATTTCTCCATGATTGTACAGCTTGTACATGAAAAGGGTGACTGTGATTTATTAAGAGAGATTAAATGATAACTAGTAAATTTCACTTTACGAATGTAGGCTAATGTATAATCTACTTTTGGTAGAAATTAATGACAGCAAATGGAGATGTCGAGGTTATACCTTACTTTAAAATGTATATGTATTTTTACCTAAGGGAAGACAATACATGTCTAAGGCCTTTCTTGTGCAGTAATAATATTCTTAAACTTCAGGTGACATTTCAATAAGCTATCATTTTTGGATCTCTCGGATGAGAGCTTTGCCACTGACCAAATCTCCATTTTCTGCTGGGGTATAGACTCCAGTTCTTTAGGTACAGATGTATTCCAGGCTTATCAGATGATTAGGGATTAATAAAGCAGAGTTTGCAATATTAGTACCAGAAGACAAATATAATCTCAAGCCTTGGTGAAATGAGACTCAGTAGTGAAATACATAATAGAAGAAAAGTATTCTGTGTTAAAGAATATAGATTAGATTAAAAAGTTAAGGCAGTTTTAATGTGGGTTTTAAGAAAGCAAATTTCTCTATGATGAGTAACTCCATGATGAGTATATAATGGAGATTAAAAAAGAAAAAAAAAAAAAAGAAGAAGGAATCCTGCAGCCTACCCAGCTAGATGCTAAGGGAAGCCAGTATTTTCCTATCTAGATCATGTAAGTGTCATAAAGGTAAGGCCTAGCAAAGTAGGGGAATTTTAAATATCCAGACTTTGTGCAAATCTGTGTCTTAAGAAAATTAAACCATCTTTCTGACAATGTCATCATTAGAAAGTAGAGGTAACCTTAGTAGCTAAGGTTACTCTCATAGATAGCTCTCATTCACAGTTGAAGAAACTCAAGCATAGAGAATCTGAGTAACGTTTTCCTTTGGTCACACATACAGATAGTAAAGGCAGAATCAGAAATCGAATACTTTTTTAGAACCCAAACTCTTGACAGTCTTGCAATATTACCTCTCCCACAAAGAGAAGTGCTGGTCCCAGCTTTTGACTTTGACTAGAGAATAACAAATGATTTATAAAAGAGAACTGACTGAAAAGTTGAATAGAAGTGGATCATAGATGGTAACATTATGGAAGAAAAGATTCATCCTCAGACAACTGACTTTTAAAAGGTTAAAGTTCTGAAAAAATAAGACACTTAAGAGGAATGAGAGATTTTAAGAAAGAATTTTGATAGAAAAATTGAAAATGGGCCTAAAGAAACAGAATGAAAGCAGTATTTCAAAGGAACAACTATAGACTCAGACTGTGGTTGCACATGTAAGAAGACCTTTTTGTTTGTTTGTTCCTAGTTATGTCTCATTTAGCCAAACTCTTTTGCCTTACAACTCAGCCTATAGCAAGAAACTCAGCTCATCACATCAGACAGTAGGATAGGGCAGGCTGCATTTGCACAGTCCCAGACTTCTCCCGTCTTCTTCCTGCAAGATTCCGTACTGAAAGAGTATCCATGATCTTCTTAGAACTGTTACAGATTGTCTCCACTTTTAACAAATTGGAACACATAAGAATGTATTGTAGAAATAGAACACATTACAAAGTAGTATCCCTTATCCTAGAAAAAGATCATGTCTTTTCAAGGAATTCCATCAGCAAGTTATGAATAGAGTACATAAAAGTAGATATCATAAATACTCAGTTGGACTAAAGGTGAAAAGAGACAAGGCCTTGGGCTGTCAGGCTGAGAGTTGTATGTATGTTTCACTTGCCTGCACTTTCTGTCCCATTACATTGTGAAAAAAGTTTAAATGTCATCATTACAGTTGTACATAATTTTTGACAAGATCAGATGTATATGTTTCCTTTAGAGACCTTAAAAAAATCATTCACTTATTTCTTTTTTAATGAAGAAATGAATGGATGCTATATCCTTAGTAGTTTAAGTTTGGACGTTGAGCAAATTAAAGCAAGGATACTTTAAATTGAGTAATATTATGCTTTATCTGGGTTTCAGGGCCAATTTAGTTGCCATAGAGAACATCCAGTTATCAACCTTGCTATGATCATTAGAACAAAATTTCATAAATTTCTGTCATTATTTTACTGTCTATTCCTATTTTCCATCATATTGGATGGTCAGAGTTGCCACGGAGCAAACAAAATAAAAGTGAATTTCCTTGAGTCATAGTAGATTTTACATCCCTGGAATAGAGATTCTGTAAAGAGCATCTCTGCTTCCCTAATTTCTACATTTTTTTTTTTCAGCAAAGGAGAAGGAAAAAAAGATTTTGGTCATTTGGGATAATCTCATTTTTTGAAACCTTAGGAATTCCTCTACATGTTTCTCTCTGTCATTTCTATGTAGCTAAAATGTGGAGACCAAACAGAGGTTTATGGACTTTCCCTAACTAATGTAGAAACAAAAATAGGGAATTTTAAAAACAGTGTGAAAACTTTAAATGAAAACTCCCAGGCTGTGCAAACAAAGATGTGGAGCCTAAGGGCTTTTTGAAGAATTCTTATTAAAGAAAATACTATTTTACATTGCAAAGCAGATGTGTCAGAAAACAACAGCAGATCTGTAATTTGAGAATTTGTAGATTGATAGGACAGAAGGCAGCCCCCAGTGCTCCCTATCGAAAACTTTTTGTTTTCTGCCATCAAGAAGTGTGCATGGTGGTGGTGGTGGGGCTGCCAGAAAAAACACCTTAATCTTCTTGCCACATGTGGTTATGTTTCTCAGCTATTTTGAGAAAGTGTTAGACATTTTATTAGTAAAATACTGCCTTTGCTCTATGAAATAATGAAATGGTTACTGTCTTCTTGGATATTAATCTACACCTAAAGTAGAAGAAAAGTTTTGCTTAAATTTAAACATATCCATATTTGCTAACAATTTTTTTGTTCTTCAGAATGAGTGCAGAAATGTATTCTTTGCAAGTTGTTTAAAAAATTATAGAATCACTATATGAAAAAAACCCTTTTGATAAATGACTCTCATGTTTAACAACACTCATTGATAAGAAATCTCCTTTGTATCTATTCTAAATTTTTTGTGCTGCTTTAGATCATAACTGTCTTCCTCTTGATTATACTTGTTAAGTGGAGAGACAGTCTGGTTGTCAGCATTTATGTATTCTCTGATATAGATATAGATCCTTTGTTGTTCTATAGATACAGGAAACAAAGTCTTGTTTACTCAAATGAAAGAATGGAATTGAATTCTTTCATTTGAGTAAACAAAAGAGTTTGTTTCCATTCTTTCATTGTTTTCTAAAAAAATGAAATTAACATCTGTGTTAATGTCTCATTACAATAGTAGATTTCCACTACTTTCAGTTTAGCTTTATACTATCAAGAAGTGCTCTGAATTCAGCAGCAACACCAAAAACTCTGCCTTTCATTGTAGGATAATTGGCCCCTTTTCTCCTCAATATAGAGAACATTTACTTGATTTTATATCTTGGATTTTATGTCCATTTTTTTTCTTAGGTTCTGTCTTAGGAAATCTGGGATGTAAAAAGCAAAGGCAACACACAGTGTAGAAAAATAATTATAAATCGGGCGCATGCTTGGCTAGGTGTGTTAGCCTTAAGGGAGTTATGGGGCAGGGTGACAACCAAATTGGGATGAATGACATTCCACGAATAAACCTCAGTTGAGGAGAATGAGCAAACAGTTTTCCTGGAATCTTCCCCTCACCAGGCTCAGAGGGCATCATTGAGCTTCCTATAGCACAGTGACTGATGGTCAGTGTAGGGCCATCAAGATCAGAACAAATTGTACGTCATATACTCTTATGACATATGTCATATGTTCATTAAATGAAGGCTATGTACAATGCATGTTAGAAAGGTGGCAAATATATTATTTTGATGTTTGAAGGACTAAACTTTGATTATCTTTTCTAAAGTTACTTATGCTAATTATTCAATTTTCTGCAATGATGAATGAGTATGAGTGAACAGTATGGTGGACAGGAATTCCAGTTTGCTTCTACCACTTACTATCACTGTTCAACCCAGGGAAAATCACTAAACTTCTCAGAGCTTCAGTTTCCCGATTTGTAAAATGAAAATTGAAGTAGCATCATGTCTTAGGTTCATTGTAAGGATTGAGATTATTGCAATGGGCTAACTGAGCACAGTGCCTACAACCCAAGTTTTCAGTAAATTTTGGTGATTTTATTAATGTGCTTGTCAGCATTTTTGTTGTCTATTGATAAGCTTTTTGACAAGCTTTCCCATTCAATCTCATTCTTAACCTCAAAAGTAAGGAAGAACAAAGTTCTAAAAACTCTAGTAACATTCTATACACACAGAACAGCTGAGGATCTAAAGTTTACCACTAATTGAAATAAGTAAATAAAAGGCAGAGATTGTTTGTATTGTACCAATCCACATGGCAGCAGCCAAGTGGCATAATTTAGTAGTGTGAGTACGTGTCACATGACAGGAAAGGTCTCATGTACCACTGTCCACCTCTCCCCAGCATCTGCACTATGTGTACTCTCCATGCTGGTGATAAATAGTGACGAATGATGTGTATAGAAGAAATTTTAGTTGTTCAGGATTCTATTAAAGAATGCTAGGAAATGCTCTAGAAAGTTTTCCAATAAAATATAAACAATTTGTAAAATAAACTATCAGAATAATCTCTTAGCCCAGAATTTCTCAGTTCCAGATAAGACTTTATTACATAAAAATTCTTTGATCAGGAACCAGGCAAAGTTGCCCATTGTCTCCATTGCTCTTCAACATTGTAATGGAAGTTTTAGCCATTGCAATCAGGGAAGAAAAGGTGATCAAGGGTATCCACATAGGGTCAGAAGAGATCAAACTTTCACTCTTTGCAGATGATATGATGATATATCTGGAAAACACCAGGGATTCTACTACAAAACTTTTAGAAGTGATCAACGAATACAGCAGAGTCTCAGGCTACGAAATCAACACCCATAAATCTGTAGTCTTTATATACACCAACAATAGCCAAGCCGAAAAAACAGTCAAGGACTCTATTCCTTTCACAGTAGTGCCAAAGAAGATGAAATATTTGGGAGTTTACCTAACAAAGGATGTGAAAGATCTTTATAAA
>CAUYON010143568.1:0-87149 GCA_963573935.1 Arctocebus calabarensis | reverse complement strand
TCTCCGCCGCTTTAGCCTTCCTCAGGATGTCCAGAAGCCTCACGCTGTCTCCCTGTGTCCCCAAAGGGAAGTTTCTGGGCAGATCCCGCCTGGCAGAGATGCCTGAAGTCCTCTCTCCCCAGTCTCACCATGCCCAGCCGCAAGGAAGCTGTTACTAGTCCCTAAATGTTTTCTTGATTATGGAAGTGTGGATTAGGAAAGAACTCAGAATGTTAATTAAATTTATTTTTTTTTATAGGAAAAAAAAATCTTTAAATTATTTGTGCATCTTCTTATTTTTATTACCTCTAGAGATTAGTATTAAAACAAGTTCAGTTATTTTGTGATGAATAATCAAAACTTTAAAAAACATGCATCCACGTGTCTAATGTGGACGTCCTTAATTTAATTTTTTTCTCTAACAACAGTTGCATTTGAAATCAGCTTTCAAGGCAAAGGGCAATTTTTATCATTTGATTAAAGAAACAAATGTTATTTAAATTATGGCTATAATACTTTGCTATAGAATTTTCAATTAACAGATACCATAATTCAGTGATTATTACTTGCCACTCAACATTGTAAGTGCTTTAAATATAATCAGACTTCACAAATGGCGCTGCGCATTTTTGTGCATGTGACTTATTTTACGCCTACAAGCTGCCTTATTAGATGTTGTTAGTAGATGACTTATTTTACTGCCTAGTAGCTTCCTTAAATGTTATTACTATTTTTCACATAAGAATTCCATGGGCCCATAACCACTGTGTACTTACAGTAACTGACGCGAATCTGACATGCCTTTCACATCCTTACAACACATGCTTACTTCGTAGTTCTTGAACATCCCCCTTTTTTTTCAGGAAAACTTCAGGATGCAATGTGTCCATTCCGTGTTTCCAGAGAAACAATTTATAGTTTTGATTATTCCATTTATTCTGAACTAAAGATACCACAATTAGTAGTTGCATTCAGTATCACCTTCAAAAATAGTTCTCTGTCCTGCTCTAGAATATATATTGAACTATCCAATAACCTGTTATGTACTTACAATATAAAGCAAATTGTGAGCTGCCACGTAATCTTTAGGATTCACATTAATTGAAAGCTTTTATAACAAATGGAGGCAAAAAGCAATGACATTGTTTTCAAGTCTCAAATAAAAATATATCCTATAAATACAATGAACAAACATCCTGGTTTTTCCAGAAAAGTCTCAAGTTATGTTTGGTTCACTAATTATCTTAAGTATTCAGGTTTGGATGATAAACCAGGGGGTTATGCTCTGCATAAATTCCTATGTATATATAATTATTATCATTCTGAACATTATTTGGACAAGAAAAATGCTAGGAGAGCAGTATGTGTTTCCTTAGAGGCAGGAGGCTTTCTGAAATGGCAGTCTGCATGAAAAGGGAAGAATAAAATAGAAATTTGAGAATAGTGACAAAGGTAAATAAATGAATATATAAATAATCCACAAAATATTTTTAAGTAAAATTTCACAGAACAAACTATTTAGGCAGTGCAAGTGTTTACAAATTGATTCATAAATTATAAATGGCAGTAGATTAATGAGCTCTCAAATCATTACACAAGGCCAAGATTAAAATAAATGCTACTTCTGTAATTGCCATAAATAATATTGTTTCTTATTTTATTTTATTGCAGCTATTTAACCCTACTATCCTAGAGACAATGAGTTTAAAACTGTGACAAAAAATAAAATTTCAATATGTTGGCATTCATGATGGTATATTGAAGAAAGGAGAATAAAATCCCCATCTCAGGAATTTGCATATTATACCTTCAAGTCTTATACATATGGTATTGATTCTGCTAAACAAAGACTTAATTGAATTTCAGGTACACTAAATGACAGGTTCATTCTGATAATCCTTTTATTTCTTAAAAATAAATTTAGAACATGATTTTAAAGTAACATAAAATATTAGTTATTAGGTATACTTTATTTTAAATATGAATATGTAATATTACCTAATATGAGTTAAATAATTTATACAACATATTTATTGACTAAGATAACACATAAGAATTATTAAATAAATCCATTAGCTATTTTCTCATTCCTTGTTTTCTTTTCTTTTTTTTTTTTTGCTGTTTTTGCTGGGGCTGGGCTTGAACCTGCCTCTCCCCATATATGAGGCCTGCGCCCTACTCCCTGAGCCACAGGCACTGCCCTATTTCCTCATCCCTATCAACCTTATTGACTATAGTTCCTGGTAAGGTTCTACTGAGAGCATTTTTAACACACAGTCAGGTAGGAGCAGAGCCAGGGTGCAGACAAGCGACAGCCCACACTCACTGCTCTCCAGATGATTAAGGGTCGGAGGTCTACGAGCACCTCCAGGTGGACATTCTTGAAGAGGACACTGTTAATCGTCAGAAAAGTGGCTGGAGAGAACCAAAGTGAAGGAGAGGGCGGTGAGGTGATCCTCTCGGCAAGACTGTAAGGCACCTGGGAAAGAGGGAAAGGTGGGGAGAGAGCCCTGGGGGCTCCACACTCCTGCCGACGCCGCAGCCCAGTCTGTGCGGGGGCTCATGGCAGAGTCCTCTGCACTGACCTGGGAGGTGGGAGACTGTGCAGCAGCGTTCACAAGAAAACAGGCACAGTGAGGACCCCCCCAGCATTGGATCCTAGGTCACTTCACTGAGCCTGTCCTGACCTCTCAACCACAGAGGGCCAACTCTACGCACAGGATGACTCCACTGCCCACTGGCCCTGCCGAGCCATAGAGGGTGCAGGGAGGGGCGCCATCCTCTTGTTCATCTGGACTGGGCACGGTGTGTCCCTCCTCCACCCACCGGGGAGCCGAGGGCCCTCAGCATCTCCTGCAGCCACAGAAGGTGCTGCAGCCAGACCTGGGAGGAGAGAGAGCCACAACCCTTGTGACTTGCCAGTGGCATGCTACAGGTCACCCAGCCTCACTAGTCACTGGTCACTCAGGTGCTATGGGCTGAAGAGCCACCTAACCACTGGCCAAGGTTTTGTGACCTGCCCAAGTGCTGGCAAAGGTCCCGCTACTCACCCAGCCACCAGCCAATGTTCTGAAACTGGCAGGGTCATGTGCATTGAACCACAAAGGCCCTTCCCACACTGTGCACTGTACATCTTGGGGCCCTGTCTCTGAACACCACTGTGGCCTTGCTTGCTGGGAGCTGCCATCCTCTGTGTCCTGCGACAGTCCCTGGGCCAGGGCAGAGCAAATGCCCACAGCCTTGGCACACACAATCACAATCTAAATAGCTTCACCCAGCTGCCACCTCCACCACTGTGGGGAGCCCCGGGCAGAGCAAACTTCCATGAGATCTGCCTCCATGGCAGGGGCTGACTCAGCCTCCTGTCTGAGCTTCCTTCCCACAATGGCCAGGGACCAACCCCCAACTCTGCATCAATATCTCTCAGTGCCTGTGTGCACTGTGACAACTGCAGAAGTGTAGGGCACAGCCAGAGAACAGCTGTGTCACAGGATCTCAACACAACTACCCCTCTCCCACTAGACCAATACTCTAGTGTTGGAGTAGTTCTCAAGTAGGCCACCGAGGGACCTCTCCTTTTGGTCAATAAATCTGAGAGTCCTCAGAAGAGAACAGATGCACCTGAGCTAAGAGAAGAGGTTTCAAATAAGAAGGAACCAGTATAAGTACCCTGGCATCATGAAAAAGCAAGCTGCTTCAACACCTCCGGATGATCACAAGAAATCTCCAGTAACAGACTCTGATGTAGGGGAAATTGTCAAAATATGAGAAATGGAATTCAAAACATGGATGGCAAATAAGATGATTAGGATTGATGAGAAAGTTGAAAACAAACACAAAGAAACCAAAGCAATATTTCAGGACATGAATGGAATATTCTCCAAAGAGATAAATAATATAAAGCAAGATATAACACAACTTAAAAAAATGAAAGCATCATTGAGGTATTTTCAAAATACAATAGAAAACTTTAACAACAGATGAAACAAAGCAGAAGTAAGAATTTGAGCACTTGAGGATTTTCAAATTAATCCAGTCAGATAAAAATGTAAAAATGAATGAAGAAGAATGATCAATCCATTAGAGATTCATAGGACTATGTAAGACCAGCTAGTGTAGGAATGATAGATATCTCTGAGGGAGAAGAAGAAAAAGCAAAAAGCATGGGAGTAGTTGAGAAAAACTTCCCTGGTAACCCCAGAGATCTAGATAGCAAGATAAAAGATGGTCATCAAAAACATAGGGATTCATAGCAAACAAGAAATCACCAAGTCTGGACAAAAAAAAAAAAAAAATCACCATCATCAGTCCGGACAAAAAAAAAAAAAAAAAATGAGGAAATTCTACAATTATGAGTCTAAAGCAATAGCTAACACAGAAAGAGCCCTGAGACTAACCATGGACATCTCAACAGAGACCTTATAGGCCAGAGGATGTTAGAACCTCATTTTTAATATTTTTACACAGAATAAATGCCAGCCAACAAATTCTGTACCCTTCAAAAGTGATTTTTATGAATTAAGGAGAAATAAAGTCTTTTTCAGACATGCAAACACTAAGGGAATTTCCCTCCTTATCTACACTGCATGAAAGGATCAAAATGCTTTCTATATGGGACAGAACAATTAATAAACACCAGTGCATAAACATCCCAAATTCAAAGTTCTCCACTCTTAAAAAATGGTACCAACGAAGAAAAACAAAACAAAACAACAAAGTGTCATTTAAGGCCATGAACAGAACAGTATTTCACATAACAATAGTAAACCTGAGAATAAATAGACTCAATACTACACCTAAAAGATAAAGATTGGCTGAATTTATGAAAATACAAAGCCCAAGCACATGCTATCCGTGAGACCCCATCTAAACAGAGAAGACTCTCACAGGCTCAAGGTTAAAGAAAGGGAAAAAAATTAGTCCATCCAAATAGAAACCAAGAGCAAGCAGGAGTAGCTATTCTTCTATGAGAAAAAATAAATAGGGTTACAAATGACAAAGAAAGTCATTACATGATAACAAAGTGAGTAATTCTGCAAGAAGATGTAACAATCTTAAATACATATGTGCTTAAAACTAGAGCTCAAGGATTCATTGACTACAGTCTACTATATCTAAGCAAAGGAATAAACAACAACATCACGATAGGCAGGGACCTCAAAATTCCACTGACCCATCATGTGGCAGGAACACTGGACTTAATCAGGAATCTAGAACATAGGGAGCTCGTAGACATTTACAGAACATTTCACCTAAAACCTATAAAACATACAATCTTCTCATCACCTCACAAAATATATTCCAAGATAATTCATATGTTAGGCCACAAAAAAGTCTCAGCAAATTCAGAAAAATTGAAATCATCACATGTATTTTCTTTGACCACAATAGAATAAAGTTAGAAATCAACATCAAGAGGAGCTCTCAAATATACCAAAGTCATGGAACAATCCTTGGGTCAATGACTAAATTAAGGTGGAACTCAAATGATTTTGACTTTTAATGACAAAGAGGACACAAGCTTCCAAAATCTCTGGAATATACCACTAGTAGTGCTAAGCGGGAAATTAATAGCTTTAAAATCTTACAAGAAAGATGAAACACAAATTAATAACTAAATATCGTGCCTCAAGGAATACACTAAGCTGAAAGCCAGCACAGTAAAACAAATAACAAAGATCAGAGCAAAACTAAATAAAATAGAAATAAAAAATTACAAAGAGTCAATGAAACAAAAGTTGATTCTTTGAAAAGATAAATATCACCAGGGAATGTAAATTAAAACCAAAATGACATACCTCCGTATCCCTATCAAAATGGTCATTATTAAAAATTCAAAAGACAATAGATGGTAACATGGATGTGATAAAATAAAAAAAGGCACACGTATACCCTGTTGACATAGCCGTACAACTTCTGTGGAAAATAGTGGGGAAGATTTCTCAAAGAACTAAAAGGAGACCTACCATTTAACCCAGCAAGCTACTGGATAGCAACACAAAGGAAAGAATTCATTATATCAGAGAACTGTACCTTAATTCATAATTGCAAAGCTGTGGAATTAACTTAAGTCCCCATCAATCCATGACTGGATAAAGAAACTATGGTATGCATATACACATATACATATACATACATATACACACACACTAACCTACACCAGAGATTACTGCTCAATAACAAAAGGAATAAGATAATGTCATTTGTAGCAACTTGGATGTAACTGGAGAATAGTAACCTCAATGAAGTATCTCAGGACTGGAAAAAAAACACACACACATATTCTCACTAATAAGAGGTACCTAAGGAATGGGTACACGCTGTGACATTGGAAACTAACAAGGCAGGAGAGTGGCTGGAGTTGTGAGGGATAAAAATGCACCTGTCGGACATAATGTACACTGCTCTGGTTATGGGCCCACTACAAGCCTTGACTTCAGCATAATACAATTCATCCATGTTACAGAAACACTTGCACCTCCTCACTATTTTGAAATTTAAAAAATAAAATCCTGTGTTGCTTAATGGTGGATTGTGTTTTGAAAAATGCATTGTTGGGAGGATTTTGTTGTGTGAACAACATAGAGAATACTTACCTTTGTTTACACTGGATAGTATAACCTACCACACACCTTGGCTACTTATTCCAGTCAATGAACCTGTAGGGAATGTTGCTGCACTAAATATTATAGTCAATTGTAACAGAATAGTTTTCACCATTGTTTAGCTAAACGTATCTTAACATAAAAAGTACAGCAGAAGCCTAGTATCCTAATCAACCATCACCATACAAGGTATATACAGTCCATCACTGACCAAAATATCCTCATGTGGCAGGTGGCTGTACCAAACTTATAGCAGAAATAGCGTGATTTGGTGTTAGAATAATTTTTTAAATGTCTTTAACTTTAATTATTCCAACACCACTTGACGAAAATTTCAAAGTACTCCTGTGTTGAGGCTAGCCTGTTAATTAAAACTGCAACAGCGAATTCAATAATTCATCAAGTTATCTATTCCAATAGGACATTTAGTTGATCCTTAATTTATACAACACTATGGTTATTAAGGTTAGGGTACATTTTAACTTTTCTTTAAAAAATGCTAAGATATTTAATCCACTGTGGTATTTCAAGCAATAAAAATAGCACTAATATTAATTAATTTTGAAAGGTGGATGAAATATTCTCTTCACTCAATTTATGATTTAATTTGCTAAATTTATTTCTATTTTCTTTTACAAAATAGATATGTACATGGTGAAATGAAATTATTAATATAAAGAGATAAATTATACTTCCTTATAAAGCCACTTTTCAGAAATAACTAATATTCATATTTGTATGTTTTCTGCCACTTGTTTTCCACCACTATTGATGTGGTTTATAATGTAGCTATGTCAGAACCAGAAAAATTCTTTAAGCAGATTTTAATTCCTCTAATGTCTGATAATTAGAAGGCTAACCCATCGATAAAACCAGAGGCGTTTCTACACAAATATTCCTCTGCAGTCATTAAATGCCCCCCACCTTCCGTGAACTTGAAGCAGAAGCCATTTCTTTGACTTTCCAGTTATGAACCTAAATCAAATGGTTCTAAGTGATAAGATTTTACAATTACTCAATATAGAGTACAGCTCTCCAAAAGACTTTTGGAATACCTAGAACCATTCTTGGTTATATTAATTAATCTCAGGCTAATGCTATTAATACTTAGGGTTTGGACACACAAAAAAGAAACATCCTACAGTATCCTGGACATTTTCTACCAAAAATCTCAAACTTCTAACATGGAGATACCATCAAGACACAGATGAACACTTAATAACCGTATTTTTTACTTGCGAAAACAAAACAAACACAATTTAAAAAGTCCTTACCTTGATCAATTATTTCTCAGGTGTGCTTCACAGATCATGATTGAAGGTTATGTCATTTTATCTAACTGCACTGGAGGTGGAATATTTCTCCTCCATTTTCTTCATGGCTCTGATGTTGCCAAGGGGTTTAGGAACAAAAGTCCAACAACAGATTTCTAATATTGGGACCCATAACATTTACAAGAAAATCTTTAATGCATGAGGAAAAAAAAGTGGAATAAATGGCATGGTAAGGGTTCTGAAAAGAAGAGTGGGGAGAGAATGTCAGGTATACGAGAAGGATAGCTGTACACAGGGAAGGGCCATGCTAATCACTGCAGAAGAGGAAGGACAAGGATGGATGCTACTACCAGTAATTGGTGACTGCAGTAAATTAAAGGGGCTCCTGCTTGTTGATGCTATTTTCTCAAGCCCAAACGTCTCTAACTCTGGACTTTCATTTAAATTACATTCTCAACTTTGCTACTTGAAAGGCCACTGTATTGCCTAAAGATTAATAAATTGAAAATGACCTTGTGTCTCTCACCCCTAATCCTGCTCGCGATTCCTCATTCTTTTGCAACACATGTTCAGTCCATCAGGAAATTATATTACCTCTGCCTTAAGAACATGCACAAAATATTCCACTTACTATATCTTCCACACCTGTAACCGTGCAATGCCATCATTTATTACTTCCATTAATGTAATCAACTCCGAATTGGTCTTTCTGTTTGAATTTGCACCACAGAAAGCCAGATTCTATTGATCATACAGGATATTCTTGAAAAGACCTAAGCTGGATTTGTCGTCCTGTTCCAGTACCTGGAAATGGTTCTGCAGAGTAAGTATCAGAGTTCAATGATGACGTGCTCTGAGTCCTCTTCTTACGCCTCCCTTTAATTCTGCTTCAAGCGCACCACTATCCTCACTGTTGCCCTGACAATCCAGACACATTGACCTTGCAGTCTATGCACTAGAAATATTCCTAGGACACGATTATCCTCTATATTTTCATGGCTAATTTTTCTTCATCCTTTTCAAGTCTTTTCTCAAATATTACTATTGTATTGAAGACTATAACTAATCACACAATTTAATAATTCCTTTCCACATCCTCTGCTCTTCTCCATTTTGTTCTCCTTTTTCATTTTTTATTCGTGTATTTATCCCCTGATACAAGATATTTGGTCTATTTGTTGTGATAACTTATTGGACGTAGTCCCCAATCAGAATATACACTTCTAAGAAGTAGGTATTGTATGTATTTTATTCAGTGATGTAAATTTTATCCAGTGATGAAACCCATGTGTTTAGAACACAGTTCTGCACAGAATAACAACCAGGAAATAATTGTTGAATAAATGAATGGATTTGAATGTGAGAGAGAAAGTTATTTGTTAAGAGTAATTAATGCCGACTTATCTATTTTGAACATATTTTTCATTGCAAAGTAATTGGTACATCTGGTCCTGCCTCTTTTGGGGAAATATTTCTTTATAAAATTCTGTTTTTTCTCATACTACTACTACTTTGGCAATTCCATTTGAATACTTTTCCTTCCTGTAAAATGCTAAATAACAGCATCTCTTTCTACTTAACATGCTCTACAATCACTTTGGAGGCTGTTTCAACTAACCTCATGTATTTTACTATAATTGTAGGGTAATCAGCCCCACATATAAATCAGTATTGATATATGTGCACGTGCTTGTAAATTACAGCTGTTACTATAGCTGGATATTTTTACTTAAACTTTGCTGTCTTTTTGATGTTTCTACTGCCACCTTGTTCTCTCCATCTTGTATGATATACATGGAGAGACCACAATAGTATATTTTAAATGTAAATTAAATTCTATCACTTTCTTCACACACATAAAAGAAAGAGTAGAACCCTACTTTACTAGGTCTTCCATAATTGGCCTAACTACCTCTCTATACGTATTTTCTACAAATCTAACTACTATTTTCTACAAATCTCATTTTCACTAAATGTGCTTAAAGAACATTTGCTGTCTCGCTATTCTCATTTCAGAGATGTTTCAGTGATTGCTGCTGCATCTTACTGTGACAACTCATTCTAGTACTGTTCAAATGTTACTTTCTTTTTTTTAACATAGAGAAAAGTAATTTTTATTAGTATTATACATTAGACTATGAAATAGGTTTTTCCTGGGAATAATACCCTAATAAATACACATCTTTCATCACAGAAAGGCTGTGAGATGGGCTGAATGCATTTATTTACTTTTTAAATTTCAGATTGCTTTGAAGGTACAAATGTTTCTGTCACATTGTTTTTATTTCTAAGGTAAAGTTTAAGTTAACGTTACCTCTCTTCCTAAAATGTCATCATCTATTTTTCATAGTACTAACACAACCCAGACTAATAATATAATTTTGTTCATCTAGTTGTAACCATTTCCCTTTCTTTCATCCAGATTCATATGGGTAAACATAATGGCTGCTTCATTGTCCTCAATAATCACTATATAAATAAAAGATGCTTAAAAAGAGGATTGAATGCCACAGGGCATAAGGTGAACAGGTGTGTCAGAATCTCCAAGATCATTTTCTGGCTTGGTGACTCACTATTCAGTCATTTAATATGAAATTTCCAATCAGAAATCAAAAGTTTGATTGATTATTTCTCAAACAAGGAGCAGTACAATTAATCAAAGTTGGTACCTAAATTATCGACAGAGTTTTGCCATCTTAACGGTAGCTTGTTTATGCTATTATGAAATATGCTGGAAAGCAAATGGTGATAAAATCGTGAAAGGCGTTTTCCACAGCCTGTTGAAAATGGAATATTTTTCCTTTCTTGAAGAGATTCAAAGCCTGGAAGAAGTGGCGTTCAGATGGTGCAAGGTCTGGTGAATATGATGGATGACAGAGTTTCCAAGTCCAGCTTCTGTAGTTTGAGTAGCGTTGTCTGGTACATGTGGTCATGAGTTGCCTTGCAAGAGGTCTTGCCTGTTTTTGTTGCCAATCTCAGCTGCTTAATCACAAGCATCCTCATTATTTTAACCAATTAGTTGCAGTGGACATCTGCTATAATTGATTGACCACATTTCCTGAAGCTTAAAGAATAATACCAGCGCTTGTCCACTAAATGAACCCCGTTAGCTTTTCTTTGATGAATATTCATTTGAGTGGCACATTATCTCCACCCAACCACCATGGTGAATGCTTGTGATTGTTAAAAACAATCCATATTTCATCTCATGTAACAATACAGTGTAGAAATAGTTTGGCTCTATGATGTGACAACAAAGAAAGGTAAACTTTGAGATGATTTCTCTCTGACACTCATTCAATTCATTCAGTATCCATCTTTCCAGTTTCTTTCCCTTGCTGATTCATTTAAAATGGTTTAATATTGTTGGAATAGTAACATCAAACCTTGCTGCTGGCTCATACGTAGGTTGAGATGGATTCGCTTCCACTACAGCTTTCAGCTCATCATTATCCACCATTATCTCAAGTCACCCATGTGGCTCATTTGCAAGATTAAAATCATCAGAATGGAAATTCTGAAACCATTGATGCTCTGTGCATCGATTAGCCACATCCTTCCCAAACACTTTGTTGATATTTTGAGCTGTCTTGCTGCATTGGTTCCATAAGGAAACTGGTATTTGAAAATGACACAAATTTTTGACTTGTCTATGGTTTCACAAAAATGCTTTCAAAAATTTTGAAAGGTAATCATAAGCCAAAGAATGAGGGTATACCTTCACAATAAAACTAAAACAAGAAGTATCAAAGTGAAATGTCAGAGTTATCAAGTGTCAAACTTAGTATTTGAGGAACTTGGACCTAAGGACTCGGAAAAGTTGTTATACACCCAATTATGTTTGCAGTGAGATGATGTAAATTAAAATCAGCAAAGGGAAAATGTACACGGGGCAAAGTTTAGGAGCATCCGGGCTTGAACTTCCAGGTGTATCCTGCTGGTAGAGTTGTAAGGACATGGCTTTCCAAGCAACATACGACAACACATGCAAAGGGAAAGTGTCAACCCTCAGGGTTACTCACCCAAGCCTTTGTGTCCAGGGGCCTATGGTGTCAGCCTATAGAACATGCATGACTGATTCAGTTATCAGATTCTTGCCCCTTAGAGAGAGAACAGTCAAGCACCATAAGTCACTTTGTAAGCATAAACTACCTCATCAGACTGCTACTTCAGGGCCAAAACCTCAGGCACACAAAAACACACTTACCAAGCAAAATATTTCAAGGTCTCCGAGCTCATTTTTCTTGGAAGCCGGCCAACTGCTAGTTCGTTCTTTTAAATGTGCAGAATGTGAGCAACCTATGCCAGCTGTATTAACAGTTTCCTGCCAAAAGGGAAGTTCAGATAGAATGATCTACTATTAAAATATGTGAGGCTTTGGTGTGGCCCCACCAATTACCCTCCTTTCACCCCAACATCCCCCTCCCCTCCCTTCCCATATTCTTGTGCTATAGATGGATTATAGCCTGCATATGAAAGCTTTAAATTAGCTTCATAGTAGGGCTGAGTACTTTGGATACTTTTTCTTCCATTCTTGAGATACTATGCTGAGAAGAATATGTTCCAGAAGAAAAAATATGTGAGGCTTTGATGATCTTAAAGTACGAGTTTTAAATAAGGCAATCCTCACACTGTATAGTACTGAGACACACGAATTTCAGCTACCCCAGTTGAATAATGCCCATTTCTTAAGAACATAGTTTAATTTTCAATTACCACAATGTATAAGCTGTGATTGCATCAAGTGCAAACCTTGCTGCTGATTCTGCAGCCCGGAAACTACGTGTGCAATAGAATCTGTCCTGATCAATCACATTTTGTGACTCAAAATTATATCATAATTGTATGATATATATTGTGTAGTTGTAATTTCTTCTTATATCTCAGTGATAAACCCACATGACATCTGAAAAAAATGAAACCGTGTATTATATCTACTATTATATGTAGTACTAATATATGATATAATTAATAGCATTGCGTAATTCATCACTATAGTAATATATCATACAATAGAAATACATTTTAATGTATAGCATATATAATATTTTTGTAATATTCTACAGATACTCCAGGTGAAATAGCTAATTGGATTGGTGACACTGCCACTCTTCTTAAGACTCTAAATATACAGCTAGCAGAGTTTAGTGACGGTGAACTTATTGATACAAATGAAAAACAGATGATGGTGAAACAGTAAAGATGACCAAGTAGAAGTAAAAACAACAAAAATCTTCACATTGAAAGAAGGTTGATATATTCCACACAATGTCGAAAGTATGAAGGTTAAAATGTTGGTAGCTGATCCAAATTTACAAAAGATTAGGACAATTTCCAAACCATAAAAAATCTGTTTGGTTAGCATTTTAAATTATACAGCAGGAAGACAATTGCTATTCAAATTATTCCAGATAATTTTTTTTACTTCAAAATAAACACTTGAATTTTTCTTTGTAATGTTTTGAATTACAGTGTACCAAATGTTAGATTTATTATTCTTTTTATTTCCATATATGTTTATTGCTATCATTTGTAAGAATGATTTGACATTTAAACAAAATTTTAAATGTCACGGAACGCTCATAATTTTCCCATTGATTACTAAGATTTCTTTGCATGATTATTTGAAAGTTTCTGTGTTCACTGTAATTTTTATAGTACCACATTATCATGCAAACTGAAAGCTGTTTGTCTTTAAAAATCATAAAATTCTCCCCATTTATTATTATTTCCCCCTTATGGATTTCTGAAGAACAAGATTGTGACATACATATTTTACATAGTGAGCACCAGATTGCAATATTTGAATAAAAATAAGAATAATGCAATGAACATAATTTCTTTGACATGACTGGGGCATTAACACTGAAATAAAATATGACATAATTGAATAAGATATGTATATAAATGCCTGTTCTATCCTGGACTTTTAAAATGCGTAGTGCTAAAGCAATCATGTACCTGAGAATGTGAAACCGTTTAGCTACTTTCGCATACGTCCAATCCCTAATTATTTGTCATCCCTGCGTGCAACCCTATAGTTCTCACTGTATGTCTACCAAAGTTTATTTTCCTACAGCTCAAAACATCTTAACTATGGGTAGAAGATTATATCAGTTAACTATTGCTATGTTAACAGTTAACCTCAAAATGAACAACTTAAAGCAACAAAGAATTATATAACACTATTTCTTATGACAGATTTCTGAGCATTGCTCAGTTGGAAAGCTCTAACTTAAGTTTCCTGTGATTGAAGTCAGGCTGTTGGCCAGGGCTAGAGTTCTATCTGAAGGCCAACTTGCGAAAGATCAAATTCCAAGCACATTCATGTACTTCATGGCAGGATTTAGCTTCTCGTGGAATGTTAGACAAAAAGCTTTAGTATCTACCTGGCTGTTGTCTGGAGTCTGTTTTTTGCAAGGTGTTACTTTTCATAGAGTACTTCATAGTTTGACAACTGGCTTCTCTTAAAGAGAGCAAGCCAGAGAGTGAAAAAGAGCTCCTTAGATGGAAAGCAGTAGTCTATTTTGAAACCTTGATTTGCAAATAATGTCTTATCACATATGCATTATTCTATAAATTACTAGAATATCAGAGTTTGGGTCAAACTCTAGAAAAGAACATTAGCAAGGTACCAACACCAGGAAAAAGAGATATTTGAGAGCCATTATAGTCATTGCTTATCCCAGAGGCTCTTCAGATATCAGTTTCAACCTTTTAGAATTAGATGCCCATATCCATATACTTACAAGATTTGTTATCTGTGGAATGACATCTGAATATTTTTGCAAGCCATGTGCCTATCCATTACTAATACACAATGAAGAATATGTAGTCATCTATATTATTTTCTATTACACACAAGCCCGTGAAGGGTGAATTAGGAGATGTTGCCCTTGCTTGTTGAGGCATAGCCAATTCAGAAAATAAATACATTTTAAAATATAATTTGTGTAAATTATTCACAGAAAGAGTTTATAAAATTTGAAGGTCATCATAGTTTTTCATTTTTTAATAATTTCTTTTGATTTACTGCATACCAAGAGATTATAAACCACTTAATGTCATGCTTATTTTTAATGTAAAAGTATTAAGTACCTGCTCACATCAGGGGATATTGACTAGTCTACGCCAAAAAAAAAAAAAAAAAAAACAAACACTGAGATTGCAGAATATCAAAACTAATCAGACACTCATCTTTATTCTTTCATCAAAACAAAATTAAAGAATAAAATGTAAAACATAGTTCAGCACTGATATATTGTATTCTTATATACTGAAGTTCTACATATATCTGAACATAGATATGGATAAGCAGGTGGTTTGAGCCACTTATTAACTTGTAAAAAATAACAAAAAATATCATAACTCCATTATCATATGTGATGCTAGAAGGAAAGGATTAAATATAGGAGAGAATAAACAAACTCAAAGAGACATTCTTGTAAAATAATGACCTCGTTATGAAAGTGTTAATGGTACTAACTAGGGGAAGAATCCTTTTTGGAGCCGGAGATAATATCTTAGTCCAGGCTATTTTAATTTTAAAATAGAATATGTAAACTGGAGTTATATCAGGCTTGAGAATGGGGTGAGTGAAATGTAAATATTATTTCCCTGAACCATCAACAACATAAAGAGAGAAGCCACAAACCATGGTAGCTTCCCCGTGTGAAGTGTTTCTCCATATACTATAAAACTCATGTATTAATCCAAAATTGAAATGTACAACACTATAGGAGAAAAACATTTGTTTTGGTTGCTGCATTTGTTATTTTTCAGAATTCTTCAGGTAAAGATTGATTTACCT
Source organism: Arctocebus calabarensis (assembly GCA_963573935.1). Classification (NCBI taxonomy): domain Eukaryota; kingdom Metazoa; phylum Chordata; class Mammalia; order Primates; family Lorisidae; genus Arctocebus; species Arctocebus calabarensis. Next base: position 71,481 of record CAUYON010143568.1, on the reverse strand, counting down.
GTGCCCATGTTGGCCTCTACCTTTGAATCTATAAATTTTGGTTTGGGGCAAGAATTATGATTCGCTTGAGGTTGCATTGAATAGTCAAACTTTTGTGTTTGATGTTTTTCAATTAGGATATATTTTACTGTTCACTGTAACAAAATGAATCCATAAAGGGCAAAGTTTTTTTCTTTTTAATTTAACAGAGATTATAGTCACAGGAAATAGGTAATATTTAATAATGTTTGTGGCAAATTCAGTAATTTATTTATTAGGAAATTCATAAATACATTGACATAATTTGTTTAAATAGAAGAAAATGATGTCACTGTAGGTGGATCTTCAAGCATTCAGATATAAACTCATAATTATTTCTCCAGTTGGACAGATGGTTTTGAGGGAATCACATCCATCTTCAAACTGTTATAGAACATGAGGAAAAGTAATGGATGCTGGATGAAATTCATAGGTGCACTCAATGGTGCCAGGGGCCCAAAGCTTTCCCTTTGCACTCTGAAGTTTTGCTAAAGAATCAAGAACCTGTAAAAGGGCAGGTTAATTAAGACTTATAGATTTATTTAACATGTAAACAGAAGCATTCAGAATGAAGACCCAGAGACACAGGAAATCATCCATTTTTGGGTAACTCAACCGAGTGAAAAGCTGTGTAGAGGTACAATGCACAAAAAATGTATGATCTAACACTACTGGACGGAACAAGGAAACCCAGCCAAGCTGTGTATCTAGATTCTTCCTGGCTCTTCTGAGCAGATGTTTCATCTTTCCGGGTGTGAGGCAGGACCCTCTCTAGAATGGTGGTCTTATAATCTGCAGTCAAACACGTAGCTCAGATAGATAATGTCTTTATGGACATTTTTTATGTAGCAAGGTTGAGGGGTAGGCATTGGAATAATATCTTTAGGTCTTATGGCTAGTTTATTGGGGACAGAGCGATTCTAGTTTCCACAACTAGCCACAGAGAAGAATGAGCCTGAGAGACAAGAGGGCAGAAACAGTCAGACAAAAAGTTTCCTTATGAGGTTGCTATTGACGGCTTCATTTTGAGGTAGTATTTTCTGTGTCAAAATGGTGTCTTAGGGCAACCTATAACTGATTGATCTACTCAAGAATAAAACCTGGGGCTTTGACACTGCCCCACCCTGAGGTAGGGGATTGTACTTCATACAGCTGTTGCAAATTAAGTATGTATGCATACGTATTCCTTAATATTTTGTTCCAATTTTCACTTTAAAAATTACAAAAACAGTGTCTCCTGTCACTATTATTTTAATCAAATTCAGTATAATTGTAATATTCTGAAATAAATACATTAAAAATGTTCATTTTTGATAGTTGAAAAAGTAAATAATTGTCTCCTAGATTTATTTTTGTAGATTATTTAGGAATGTGTCTATTACAATGCCAAGAATTTTATTTTATTCATATTTAGCTTTAAGCAATAATTATTAGGAAATGTTTTGGGGTACTATAATCACTTAGTGATATATGCTAAAATAGCCAACTATTTAAAATTGCACAAGAATTTTATGAGCATCCTGGATTTCCCCAAAACCTTTTGTAAGAGTGAATTCTGTACCCTGATTAGCATGATGGTGTTTTTTTATACTTATGTCTGCTTTGTCAATTTTAGGACAAGTTTATTTATCTTAGATGATCTTGATACATGATTAAGGGAAGAGAAATTGAACTTGATTGAAAACACTTTATGGGAATTGATTTATATGTTTTTCAAAATTGAGTGTATTGAATCTTTGGGACTTTTTGTTTTTCCCTTCACTCTGAGAGGTTTAATTATGTAGACTTCTGCACTATGTAGGTGTTTTGTTCCCATGTATTTTCTCATTTTATGTCTGTCTTCATCTTGTCCTAGGACGGCTTACAAAGAGAATGTTGAATGTTAGCAGTGTGATTTTCAATAATGTGGTTGCTAGGAGAGAGAGAGGTATAAGACACACTAGTTTTCCTTTTTGGAATTTAAAGTTTGCTTATAGGGGCTGAACCAGAAACTCACATATCTTCATTATTATCTCTTGGGAGGGTAAAATCTATATCCTGATTATGCTTCACTTTGTTACTCAGAGAACACTGAGTCTTATTTCTACATTCCTTTAGTAGAAATATTATTAAAAATAACTTTTTAAGAAGAAAGACATTTTTGAATTTATTACCTTTCAATTTTTCATTACATTTTTACTGAGGTGTTTTGTGGTGCTAACATTTAAAGGTAAAAGATTTTGCTGAGACAAAAGAAAATATACTAAGATTTTAAAAACGCTTTGAGGATTTTTTGAGTTATATAGTTGAAGAGATTTAAATTGCCTATCTCTATCCAATCTCTTCGTGTATTTAGCCACCATAAATTACTAAGGTTTGTATATGTGCACATGTGTCTCTCTCTATATTTATATATATAAAGTTTATAAAAATATTTCACATTAATTTAATACTTCTCTTGTTTTTATTATTTGCTTTTATTTAGTTCAGGTGAATAAATGTGTGTATAGATGTATACCACAGACACACACAAATATATTCCCTTTAAAATTATGTCTACAATGTTATGTGAAATTACAATTAACTATATATTTGAAAAGACACAGTAACTCACCTATGGTGCATCCTAGAAGGGTACAGATGAAACCTACTAAATGCAGAATACAAATGTCTTCATACGATAACTAAGAAAATGCCATGAAGGCTATGTTAACCAGTTTGATGAAAACATTTCAGATTGTATATGAAGCCAGCACATTGTACCCCACGATTGCACTAATGTACACAGCTATGATTTAATAAAAAAAAATAAGCCAAAAAAAGAAACGATACAGTAACTCAGAAATAGAAAGACCAAAATTTAAAATACATCCAAAATTGCAATTTTTTTTCTTTTCAAAGACAATATGTATTGAACAATTGAGATGATTTTATTCAGGGAATTGCAATAGAGAGAACATTGATTAATGATGAATATCTTAAAGAAAGGAAGCTTAGTTTTTATAGTCTCAGGTAAAAGGGACTCACCGCAATTCTCAGGGGAGGTATGAGAAGAGTAGAAGTGAGCCTTACCTGAAGGGTGGAGGTAGTTAGTGCTTGGCATATGTAAGAGGCAGGCAGTCCTTTAGAACACAAAACAATGAAAAGACGTCTTAGCATTCACTGTTTTCAATAAGCACAGGGTTCAGCTAAAGTCCAGCATTGCCACTTGTTTGATAATTACCAACCTACAAATAAAAAGAGAGACTACATTAGAAGTTTCATTCATTGAATGATTCTAGGTTATGGTACTTAAAAGAAACAATGAACATTCTAACTAAAGTGTTTTGACAAAGGTTTCAGGGAATGTATTTCTTTTCATTTTGAGCATAATTTAGGTACTTGACTTTCACTATATATGGATAAAGTATATCCATATACACTTTGGTTATTGTGCCAATTTATCGTCCTCTTTGAAGAACATTATTTTAAGAGCTAATCAAGTTTATAGTATAATTAATGAGCTAAAGCACATTTTGGAACTAACCTAGCTCTCTCAAAATAAATTGTTCTCTTTACAAATTAAAACTCACGTAAGTTATTTATCATGTATAGCTCTATATAAATTTTCAGTCTTCATATCTGCCCTTTTAAAATACACAATTATTATCTTTATTGAATGTTATATGGGATATTGAATGTATGTAAAATCAACTACTTTTCAAAGAAATAGTGCATCACATTCTTAAACATTTTGCTCCTAGAAATTTTATTGAAAGTAACTTATTCAAAGCAAAATATGAAATATACATCCTATATATAAAATATTAGAAAAAGTAAAATGTCAGCTGGATACCTGTAGTTCAAGCAGCTAGGGCACCAGCCACATACACTGGAGCTGGCAGGTTCGAATCCACCCTGGGTCTGTCAAACAATAATGACAGCTACAACCAAAAACTAGATGGGTGTTGTGGCAGGTGCCTGTAGTCCCTGATACTAGGGAGACTCAGGCAAGAGAATCATGTAAGCCTAAGAGTCTGAGGTTGCTGTGAGCTATGATGCCACAGCACTCCACCAAGAGTAACAGTTTGAGACTCTGTCTAGAAAAAAAATGTAAAATGTCAAAGTATCAAAATACTAAATAATACATAGTAAAATAATAAACATTTTTAAATTATAAAAAACTTGAAGATTGAGAGTACATTTCAGGCCTTAAGATCAATGTACCAAATTAATATAGTAAGATGTTCAGCAACACAACAATCTCTGCTTTGAATAAATGGAAAAGAGAAAAATTCAAAATTCCTATTAATAAACCCTACCGATTTATACATCTTTCTCACCCTTAGGGAAACATTTGATTTTGCATTTTTATGTGTAATACTTGCTTACTTACATTTTCTGTCTGTGTCTCTGTTCTTCTCCTTCATCAATGAATAATTTCAACAAATAAAAATGGGGTATATAATTTTTTTTGCTTAAATGATGAAAAACAAGAAAATGTAGATTTACAATCAATTCTGGAATAGTAACTTACTAGAAGACAGAAGCTGTGACCTGGGAATAGGTGTAGAGATGTGTATGAGTTTCTATTATAGGATTTCTATTTATTCAGGTCACTGTGTATTAAGTCTGTGGTGTCCAAAATTAACATTGATAGCTGCCACAGTGAGAATTAGAAAAGTCAAAAAGATAACAAATATCTATGTAAATATATTTGTAAAAAGGTAAATGTTGGATATATTTGCCTGTGTGTAAAGGCATTTTATTTGTTACAATAAAGTCTGGATAATAATACAAAAGAACAGGAATCAAATTTAAAGATATCTTACCTAAAGTATACTATTCTCCTAAACTCTAGGGAACATTATTACTTCATGTGGAATTTACTCAAGATTTTATAAATTCTTTCTTACCTCAGCAGCTATGCGACCTAGTTCATTGACGCTAGAATTAATTTCAGAATAAAAAAAAAAATGCCTTCTTTAATTTTAAATGTTGATAGATTTTTAAATTGAATTTGACACCTACACTTTTTACTTCAGTTAAATATTTTGAATTCTTCCACATATACAGTTTTTTTGTTTATTCATTTTCTTCGTCAATTAATCTTTCATTTATTGCCTATAATTTGTCACACTCTGTGTGTAGACTGCAATGATGAACAATATTAACACGGATACCAGGCAAATAGAAAGCTGTCAGCCTTATAGGGAAACATATGTGTGTGATACACATAATGAAATAAATTACAGAAGTGAGGATGATAAAGGAGGGAATGTCAGTGTTATGAGCCTTTAATAGAAGAATCCAAGTTAGTCCACACCCTTTGGCAAACACCCATATAAAGGAACAGCAGGATTTAGAGGTGTATTCCTCTAGAAGTGTGCTCCTCATTGTTACTTATTAAAGACTAATATGTATTATAAATATGAATATTTATATTTTTGTATTTAAATACAAAAATAGGTAACAGAAAATTGGCCCAGCCCTTTAAGTAACAATGACAAACAAAGGAACTGAATGAAGGTCAAATAGCTGAAGTACAGGAATGTAAGGAGATAAAACTGATAAAAGAACCCAGAAAACCTAGGCAGAAAGCAAACCCTGCCAGGAATTGACGGCTAGATTTTGTATCTATTCAAATATCAGTAGGAAGCCCTTGTGTTGCTCTACACTTAGAGCACAGTCAAATTTACATTTGCAAAAGGTGATGTTGGTTGAAGAATTTTTAAAAACTCATAAAAGAACAAGAGTTAACACTGAAAGATTAATTAAGAGGATATTAAGATAGTTCACAGAAGAAATGATAGTCGCTTGGTGAGAAGGTGATTGAGTTTCAGAGGTAAATATGAAATAGACATTAAAATGCAATAAAATTGATGAGACCAGGGAGGATTCAGAATACTTCTAGAGTTTGGACTAAGGGGACTGGGTAAACTATGGTGTACTTTCCTGATTTAGGGAACATAAAAGTACATATGTTTGGAGCAAAAATGGTGTCAAACAGCAAGTGGCTAAGAACATGATATGGATGTGATTGGAAGCTGCTCTTCAGGCCCTGGAGCATCTCAGCTGGGTAGATACAGATGAGGGCTCTCACAAGAGACTGGAACTGAGGCAAAGACAGCAACTGCAGAGTAAAATGAAAAAAAAAAAAGACCTGAAATTCTCAGAAAATGTGTAGATCAAGAGATGCTGTCAAGATACGACAAAGGAATGTGCCCAGAAGTAACAGTAAGACCTAAAATGACATTTTTTGTTTTACAAAATCCAATAGAAAAAATATTTCTAGAGAAAATTAGAGCCAGCCTCTGAGGATGCTGAAAGGAAGGCATGGCCAATTACAATTTGGGGACATTCATTGCACTAACCACATAGGATGATTACAAATCTTACTTAAGATAAATGGTGGAAGAATTTTGAAGTACTCTCCCTTTAAATGTGGTAAAGAATGGCTGGTTGGTGACTATTTGCAAGTAGCATGTATAGAAAACCCTAGAGAAAAGTTTGTTTATGCCCTACAGAGGCAGTGTCCACTTAAATCTTGAAAAGAGTAATCAGGTGCTTACTAACACTATTTTCATATTTCTTTAATTCAACACATATACTAATAAAGTACTATATTATATATCATGATGAAAACTGATATTTCAGAGTAGTCCTTTCTCTACCTTTATAAAACATACTTTTTCTTTGTTCATACTTTGAAGGTTATTTACTATATACTTGTACCAATTTACACTAAATTTCATGGAGTCCTATAAAAGTGACCCTCTACAAGTTTTTCACAACATGATCTTTAGGTCCAGACAAAAGTAAAAATGAGGGAAAAAAAATATTCCAAAATAAATGTGCAATTCAGAAGTTAGCTTTGAGATCTCAGCTAATCTGTAGTTACAGAAAAACTGTAGATATGGATAAAGAACCAAGTACAATATTCATTACACACTTGTTCCTTATTTCCAGACTATTTCTCAACTTTGCCCAGAAGCTTATCTCAGCAACAAACTGATAATTACATCCAGTATCACCTTTTTCTTATTTCGATCCATACCCCCAATCTTTCCTACTATAGCAACAATTCTAGAGTTAAATTCTGTTAAAGATAGAAGATGTATAAAACTGGTATTAAGTAAATTGTCAGAAGAGTGAATATGCCCTATTAAAACCACAGATAAAGAATAAGGGTACAACAAGCAGAATAAACAAATTATTTAAGCTTCCCTTGCTGTAGAGACAAGTCAGTAATTCAGTGGGAAATTGTTGATGGCCAATATTAAATTTATAATACACATTAGTCTTTAAATTAGCTATTTATTTCTTTAGTGCCTTTATATACTAATTTATCTAAATTTACAATCACTTGTGCTAGAACTCTTACCTTTGTGCAAAGGACTGCAATTAGAAATGCAACATAAAATCCCCTAATCAAGTATCTAAATAATTATAATCACCTTTGTATTTTTTCTTACCATAACCGACTACTATATACTTCTGTGACTGTTCCCTCTTTAACTTATGAACTATCAGTTTTATTATTTTTAGTTCCTTCTAGTAGGTTTTATTCATCTTTTACCTGTATTATTATAATCTTTATGTCAAGTATTTCTATTTTCATTATTATACACATGCACAAAACATACTGAGACTAATATGAAGTTCAGCGTTCTAAAGTGTACATTTATTATATTACTCCTTATATTAAATTGTTTTGGTGGTCCCTTTTGTCCAAATGCCACAGGACAAATGCTTTTTCCCTTTCCATATAAGATCCCAAGTATTCTTTCCCTAAAATTTATTATTTTTACATTGATAGACATTTAGATTAGTTCTATGAATGCTTATGCTCTTATAAACATTATTAATACAAATAGCTTTAAAAAAGGAGGGTGCCAAAAATGTACACACATTTTAAGAAAAGAAAAAAACCCGTATTAATATTTTAATTTTGCAATACTCAATATATATAGAAAACAATTGTTATCTTGTATATTGTATTTTGTATCTCTTGCACTTGCAGAAGTCAAACATGACTTGAGTATTAATGATTTTAATATAATATTTTTCTTTCTTAAAATGTATATACATTTTTGGCACCCTCTGTATTTTAATGGGAATATACGAGTATCTTTAATGAATACACTTAAAACTAAAGTGCTATAAAGAAAATGGGAATCAAAGGTACAAAATTGTGGAAATATTTAAAAGCAATATTCATTTTATATTGTTCAATGTTGCCTCAAATAAGGCAGCATCTTATTTTTTGGTAACATATGCTGCAGATATTTAACTTTTTAAAATAATGTATAATATTTCAAATGTGGTTTAGAAATGTACCTTTAGATTTTAAACTTCATGAAACATGCTTGTTTACTAGTCTATTTTCAATTACCTAAAATTATGTATAATTTAATATCAAAGTATATTTATGTTTGAATAAATATAAAAAGGAATTTTTTTAATTAAATAGGTAATCTGTAGAACCTATAGACTATTTTTAAGTCTGATTTTCTTGCCTTAGAGTAAATATAATAGATATGGTCTCTAGAATGATAGTGACAGTAAATATGAATTCATATATTTTAAGAATAGGAATAGAATATATTTTTAAATGCCAACCATATCTGTAAATAATTGGTTTTATTTGGTTTTAAATTATTAATTATTTAACCTTAAAGGTATAGGCATGGTCTGTAGGTATTATTTCTCAAAGAAAATAAAGCCATTTGCTCTAGTTTAAATCTGATCTTTACTTTTGTTTTTCAAATTAAGTCCTTCCAAGAAAAGCTAAATATGAAAGTCTTTTAGGGTTAATGGAATAACCCAAAACATACACCCAAAGACACAGCATTTTTAAAGCCTTTTTTGAGAAAAATTATACCAGTTTCTATGAAAATCATACTTACAAAGTCCATGTATAGAGATAACATAGGGCAAGTTTAATTTAATCGGAAGTAGTATAGAATCGACTATCGAAGAAAAATGAAAACTAAATTATGACATAAAAAATTTAACGAAATATAATATTTTAATTCTAATAACATACATTTCTCTTGTCAACATATGGTGGTCATATCGTTTTTTCATTACAAAGAACTCCAAAAAGTGATTTAAGTTTAGAATGATACAGTAAATTTACTCCATGTTCTCTAAGTGACAGACTTATAGGTGAAAATGTACTGCATATAATATATATTTACTTTCCATTTGTTCAAGGAACGTCCATACGAGTGATTTCTGTTACTAAGCAGTCAGATTCATGTTCAGAAAGTACAATATACATGTTAAATTCAATAAAGCGTAAATAGTGTTAGGAAATTGTATTTACTATTAATACATACTTAATTTCACATAATTTACATAACCACACAGCAAGAATAAAACGAATGCTCTCAATAAAACCCAAGGCTGAAAGGGTAAAAAGAGACAAAAACCGAATGTTTCGGAGCAGAAACATAGGTATCCTTAGATTAGTGATTCTTAAATTTTAGCATCCGAAGGAGTCACATAGAGGCCTAGTTAAAACTCACTTCTGGGCTCCACTCTCAAAGCTTCTGTTTAGTACCTTTGGAGTGGGGTTCAGAACTTTGTGTTCGTAAAACTTTTCCTGGTGATAAGTCTGCTGGTCTGGGTATGACACTGAGAGAACCATTGATCTAGATTCTACTCCAAGAAGTGGTCTGGCCTTTATAATTAAAGACCTGAGTCTGGGAATACCTAAACTTGGCTCAAAACAAAATGAAATAATGTGTATGATTCAATTCGAAAATATTATTAAATATATGCATATGCAATGTTTATAGTTCTAAAAACAAAATATTAATGTATATGACTTCTTTAAATTATCTATATGTTTGGACCAGAAAAATATTTACTGATTCCTGCTACAAAGAAGCTCCATTGCAACTAGCTGTTCTACAAGATGCCGCAGGGACTGAGATAAACCTGGGTAACATTTCAAAGTCTGTTTTGAGAAATAGAGTTGATATAAATTAGCAAGTATAATATTATTAATATTAAAACTTTTGCTCCATGAGAGACATTTAATAAAATATAAAAGAAACAGGATAGACTAAAAAAAAACAATATTTGCATAAAACATAGCTGATAAATGCATGCTCCAGAATACTCAAAGTGTTTTCACTTGTTAGCAATAAGAAAGCAAATCAATTTAAAGAAATAGACAAAAATATTTGAACGGCCATTTCACCAAAGAAAAGAGGCTTTCATTAACAAACATATGAAAAGATCTTGAGCATTATTAGATAACAGGAAAAGATATTAGATAAAAGTACAAAACAGGAACTAGTGCACCTGTCAGAATAGATACAAAAATGGTAATACCAAACACTAATAAGATGTAAAATAATTGGAATTCACATACTTTATTAATGTTAATAAAAAGTGGTACAGAGTCTCACTTTGTCACCCTCAGTTGGGTGATATGGCGTCACAGCTCAAAGCAACCTCAACTCATAGTGACCTTAGAAAAGCTTTCAAGTTTTTATAAATTCAAGAATATGCTTATCATATGAGCTACCAATCCCATTTCTGTTCATCCAAGAAAAATAAAACATCTATTCAAAAATATCTGTAAATTAATGTTGATAATAGCTTTTTAAGTACTTGCTGAAGATTAGAAACAACTTAATTTTGATTACTAGGGAATGGATAATAAAATTTTGGTTTACAAAAGGTCACTTAATCAGCAATCAAGATAGAACCAAGAACACCGATGGATCTAAAAAGTGTAAAGCTAAGTAACAGAGGAAACACCCAAAGACAACCTACTATAAGGTATATCACATTCTAGAATTGCTTTGTGTCCTTTGCGTCTCATTACGTGTACCCATCACACAGACAATGTGCATTATGCCTGTTAGGTGTGATTTTACTGCTCCACATCCCTCCACCTGTTTGATTTCCATTGGGTTTTACTTCAATAGTTGTATCTGAGTGTTGATTGAATTAGTTCCAGTTTAATAGAAAGTCCATGTGGTGTTTTTCCATTCTCCAGATACTTCACTTACTGTTCTTCTTGACATGGAATTCAGCCAACTGAACCACAGCTTATGTAGGGCTATCATTAATTGTTCCACAATAACTACGTCCCCAAATTATGCAGAAGGCCATAGGATTTAATTTAGAGTATCTCATTTTTTAATTAGTTTTATCTCATGTTATAAGAGATTAAAGTATTAACACATTTAGATGGTTAGCAAATATCGCCACACATTTTTTAATTCACAAGTTTTAGCTTTTATAGAGACCCTAGGGGTTTTACTTCACGGAGAAATAGTATAGTTTAAAATAAAATTTTAAATTGTATTTCTATGAAACTTTGAAGCAACTTTTAATTACTTATTGTTACATCAGATGTAATTTAGTTAAAATAACTTGTAATTCATTACGTCACATTTAATTATAATTTATGTTTTTTTTTAGAATTATACATAACATATAATTTATTCTCTATTTTCAATTTATAATATGCTATTCTAAGGCATTTGTCATACAATTAATAATGGAAATATTGGGAAAACATTAAAAATATTTTCTTATTCTACTAGTCATTTATTATCTTCTCTAAGTATTTCCTGATATACCTTCTTACTTAATGAAATACTTTACCTTTAAAAAGAAAAAAATAAAGTTTAATTCATCTATAAAATGATTATTGTTTCATAATTAGATTATCTTTCTAAAGATAATATTTAAATTTTCTTATTTAAATAAATTATTTCATGTTGGGTTTTTTATTTGCTATAATATTTTAATTTGTTTTAAAAATTTCAGATTACCATGAGGGTACATATAATTAGGTTACATAGTTTGCATTTTTAGGGTAGAGTCTAAGATCTAGGGGAGTCCTTCAGTCAGGAAGCGTGCCTGCTACATTGCATTTGTTATTTGGCAATTTACTGAATCCCCTATCTACCCACCTTCAGCCCCTCCTTGAATTTAATTGTGTTTTTCTCTAGCCTGGGCCTGTAGTTACTGATCTACTAGTTTCAACATGGAATTGAGGACATGAGAGGAACTATGTTCAATATACTCTCTGTCCCTCTGCTCTGCAAAGACATATAGGTCCAGGAGAGGGAAAACCTCCCTTACCTGTTTACTCCCGTACCTGCTTCCCTGCAGGTTTGGTCTGCACCACTATTTTATCCTATCTTCTTTATTCTCAGCTACCATTGTTCTCCATTGGGTCCCCAGTCATCTACGTCATCAATCTCTGAGACCCACACCTGACCTGTGATTCCTCTCCACTTTCCTTGTCCAAAATTCCATGTTAGTAGTCAGCCATTTGGCTCATCCACTCCAGTATTTTCTGAAAAATATTTTAGATGGGAATTATGTTATTTTATGCAGAAATGTGTAATCTGTTTTTTTCCTAGTGTTTAACATTATAGGCACTTGTCTCTTGTTCCTTTTTATCCATAGACTGTACATCAGTCTGATTTCTAATAAGAGCAAAATTATCTAACCTTTAAACCAGTGGTTCTTGACTTTCCTAATGCCATGACCCTTTGATACAGTTTCTTATGTTATGGTGACCCCCAACCAAATGCAGTAGCAACGAAAATAATTTTATGTTTGAGGGTCATCAAAACATGAGGAACTGCATCAAAGGGTTGTGGCATTAGGAAGGTTGAGGACCACTGCTTTAAACTTTTATGAATTATGTACATGTATACTTACAATCCTATATTAAGGAATATAATATCTCGATAATACAGAATGCTTCCTGAATTTCCTGTATTGGTGGTTTAAATTAAATTACTACTAAAGAATGTGTATTGTCAATGAGTTACACTTAAAAAAAATTCTGAATACTATCAAATTGTTTTTTAAAAAAAGGTCTCAACTATATTTCCCCTACATATAAAAGCACAGATTTTGCAAAATTTTTTCCCAGAAAATTATAAATAATTTCTTTTTTCAAAGATTGCTATTTGATAGTCAAAGATAAGTGTCATGTTGTTGATGTAAATTATATTCATTGGACATCTACTTGGATAATACTGCATATATTTGGAAATCAGCAATATAGATATTTACAGAGGTTTCAGATATGTTAATGATATTTTTCTTGGTACAAATAATACTTTTCAGTAATATTTATTAAATTTTTGTTAATGTATTCTCTCATATTGAACTTTGTGTTTAATTTCTGTATTGTTATACACAAATCTATAAATCTTAGTGGTATCACCTCAGATTTTCTCTCCAATTACTTATGTTGCTTTCTTTTTGAGACCAGATTGATATTTATTAGATAGTATTAACAAACTTACATGCAAATATTTTAAATTATAGTTTTGCAGAGCAATATAAGTTATAAAAATATGGTGTTTTTGTTTCTTTTGTTTTTTGAGACGGAATCAAATGAAAAATACAATACTTTTTTCAGTAGTTACAAAGAAAACAAAATACCTAGGAATATATTTAACCAAGGAGGTAAAAGATCTCCACAAACAGAACTACAAATCAGCGAGGAAGGAAATTGCCAGTGGTGTAAACAACAAGAAAAGCAGATCTCGCCCTCGAATCAGCAGAATAAGCATTGTTAAACTGTTCATATTACCCAAAGTGATTTTTAGATTCAATGCATTTCCCATCAAAATACCATATTTTTCACACATGTAGAAAAAATAATTCTGTGCTTTGTACAGAACAAGAGCCTGAGTAACCAAAGCAATCTTCAGTCAAAGGAATGAATGTGGAGACATCACTCTGCCAAATTTTAAACTATACTACAAGGCTACAGTACTGAAAACAGCATTCTGTTGGCAGAAAAATAGAGAGATAAACCAATAGAACAGAATACAGATATAAAACACTCCACGTATTTCCATTACATCTTTAATAAAAACAGAGAGCAAAGTATACTGGGGAAAATTACCTGTATTCAATAAATGATGCTGGGACAGTTGGATAGCCACATGTAGAAGATTGAAACAAGACTCATATCTCTACTACTCATAACAATTAAATCAGTATGATGATCAACTTAAATTAGATTTAAGTTATGGAATCATACAAAGAAAATGTTGGAAAACGCTTCTAGGTAACAATCTCGACAAAGAATTTGTAAAGAAGACCCTGATGGCAATCCCAGAAACCACAGAAATAAATAAATCAGACCTGATTAAATTTAAGAGCTTCTGTATAGCAATGAATGCAATCAACAGCACTAACAGACTCCTACAGGGTGGGATAAAATGCTTGCATGCTATAAATCCAACAAAGGACCAATAACCACAATGAGAATAACCATTATTATTAGTAAAGCATCACAAGATGGAGAAGCACGAATCCTATGTACTCAATTTTGATATAAGAACAATTAATGACACAGTGGGGGGTAGGAAAAGGAAGAGCAGAGAGAGACAGAAGGAAAGAGTGAGATGGGGAAAAGAAAAAGAAAGAAATTTACAAAAAACATTAAAAAGTGGGCAAAAGACATGAATAGAAGCTTATCTGAAGAAGATAGACTAATGGCTAGTAAACATCTGAGAAAATACTCGATGTCATTAACCATCAGGGAAAGGCAGCTAAAATCACATTGAGATATTTTAATTAAGAAAAATGTTCTTCAACTACATTCAAGTAAATAAAAAGGATGTAAAGTCTCCATCTTTTGATGCCTGAATATTATTCCATGGTATACATATACCATAGTTTATTAATCCATTCATGGATATCACCCAACCCCAGTGAGAATGGTTTTTATCAAGAAGTCCTAAAACAATAGATTTTTTTTCAGAGATGTGGAGAGGAAGAAACACTTACATTTTGTTGGTGGGATTGCACACTAGTTCAATCCCTATGGAAAATTGTATACATATTTCTCAAAAGAATTATAATTAGGCTGCCATATGATCCAGCAATTCTACTATTGGGTATTTATAGAAAAGAAAAAAAGTCATTTCATCAAAAAGAAACCTGCACTTGAACATTTATTGCAGAACAATTCACAGAAGCAAAGATGTGAAATCAACCCTTCGGTTTACCAGTAGGTTAATAAAACATGGTATATGTATACCTTACAGTACTATTCAGCCATATAGAAAGAATACATTTTGCAACAATCTGGATGGAACTATAGACCATTCTCCTAAGTGAAATATTGTGCAAATAGAGAAACAAACACGTACTCACAACTAAATTAGAAAACTGATCAGCACTGAGGTGCACAGAAGGAAGTAAAACTCAACGGAAATCAAGTAGGTGGGAGGGGACAGGAGAGGAAGTGTGAAACGATACCAATGGTCTGGGTGGAGGGCACACTTAACAGTGTTGATTCAATCAGCACAAAAGCAATCCATGGGACCAAAACATTTGTACCCAAGTAATAAGCTGAAACGAAAGAAAATAAAAAATAAATTACTCTTTTACTTTGGATCTTTTCAATTTATGATGGGTTTATTGAAATGTAGCCCATCATAAATTGAGGATCATCTCTATCTATAACAGTGGTTCTCAACCTTCCTAATGCTGCGACCCTTTAACACAGTTCCTCATGTTGTGGTGACCCCCAACCATAAAATTATTTTCGTTGATACTTCATAACTGTAATTTTGCTATTGTTATGAATCGTAATGTAAAATTGTGTTGTGATTGAAAGCACATTTTTTTTTTTTTTAAGACAGAGTCTCACTTTATTGCCCTCGGTAGAGTGCTGTGGGGTCACAGCTCACAGTAAACTCCAACTCCTGGGCTTAGGCGATTCTCTTGCCTCAGCCTCCCGAATAACTGGGACTACAGGCGCCCCCCTCTGTTTTGCAGTTCGGCTGAGGCTGGGTTTGAATCTACCACCTTTGGTATATGGGGCCTGAGCCCTACTCCATGAGCCACAGACTCCGCCCTGAAAGCCCATTTTTTAAGTAAAAGATGTTAAATGCATGAGTTAAATCTACTTACTTCCAAAATTTTGCGGGTGATGCCTGTGGTTCATGTGGTAAGGCACTGGCCCCATATACCAAGGGTGGCAGGTTCAAATCCGGCACTAGCCAAACTGCAACAAAGAAATAGCCAGGCATTGTGGCGGGTGCCTGCAGTCCCAGCTACCTGGGAGACTGAGGAATCACCTCAGTCCAGGAGTTGGAGGTTGCTGTGAGCTGTGTGACGCCACGGCACTCTACCAACGGCGAGTGAGACTGTCTCTACAAAAATGAAAAAAAAAATGCAGAGAATGCATTATTGGCTAAAACCATAGCTAGAACAATCATATATAAATATGAACTATGAAATATTTAATATAAAATAATGATAAAACTGACATCATTACTTTTAAATATATCTTAAATCAACAAGCCTCTTACTAGTGGGGCTATGGGGATTGTTCCTGCCTGTCTGGTTCTTGAGGGGGCAGCACCAACTCTAGACCCTCGGAGAGAGGGACTGGAGTGGGGCACAGATTGCAGTCAAGTCCAAGTCTATTATCAGGGGCATGGGCCAGCATGGCAAGCAGGACTGTACCTACCCCTGTGGTAGAGAGGGGCTGAAGCTGGGTAAGAGGCTGATTCAAGATCTTCAGTCAGATTCAAGGTCAAAGGGCTTTGTTTCAAGGGTCAGTGAACAATGGCCTAGCCCGATTACCTCAGGTTAATCAGGCTGATGGGAAGACAGAAGCCAAGCAGAGTTGGATCTGAGTTACAGGCTTATGTGGCTGCTTCAAACCTACAGGTAAGACCATGGTTGATGAGTCTGTTATTGGTGTTCAGATCTGTCTTCTCATGGTGGGTCTTTTAGTTTTAAACTTCGCTGGGGTTGTTTAATGTCCTATGTGGATCGCAAAGTTCTCGCAAAGGCATTTTTGCTTGTGGAGGAGTGCTAAATCTTTGTTCCCATGAGGGGATGTGAACTGGGAACTTCTTATTCTGGCATCTGCTCACCTACACTAACATGAATTAAAGCTTTCTAGCTATCATTGTTTCAGAGGTAATATTCTATTTATTCATGTTTACATCTTTATAATTAAAAAATAAGAGAATTATTAATAATTGATAAAGAGCAGACTTAAATTTAGTGATTCATATTTCCAATGAATATAAAATAGGCACTTCTAAAATTTTCATCACCTGTTAAAATCCCAGTAACATAACAAACTACACAATCTTTTAAAAGATTAAAATGAGATTCCTTTTAAAAAAAATAAATAAAATTTTCATTAATATAGTTGGGGATTGAGTTATAATAGAAAAATGAATTAGACAATAAGAGAATTTAAGACTTTTACTGTATAGCCTCTGTTATTGATTCAGATACTTCAATAGTGATAGAATTAGCATAAATGGCTATCATAATACACTCTCTTATGTTTTTATGCTACTTTTATAAAATATAAGGTAAAATTATGCATCTTCATAAAAAAGGATACTTGCACAAAACAATGTAATTTTAAATTCAGTTTATTCAATTATACTCAACTTTTTTTAACATACATGCTTTGAAGAATAGTCTTTGTCTCCATTGGGTTCTCTGAGTGGGGATATTTATTACAGAAGAACCACTAAATATGATCAAAGGCATTTTATGTACATTTATATGCTGAAAATTAATTTATGAAAGAAGCATGATGCTATAAAAAAAGGTAATTGGCAGAATTTAGTGTCCAAAATTGTTATAACCCAAGTATAAGTAAATATGGATGTGGTTCTAGCTAATAGAAATCTCTGTTCTAGGTGATGAGGAGAAAACATCTGCAACAAGTCTATCTAAAGCTACTTGGGTTATTAACATCCAGTAGTCAAAAGTGGAATATAATAAATGACTATTTGGGGTGATATACTTATGGATTGTCCTAGAGAGAGAAACACAACTTCTACCCACATCTCATTAACTATAACACCATTCTTATGTCACCTGATTTTGGAATAGAATCTATCTCCAACTGCAGAAAGAAAACAATAACCTATGAAGAGCAGGGATCAATCTTTTCCACATCCCTTGTGTCTTTTTTTTACTTTACACTACAACATGAACACTAACTATTCCCATTATCACCAATAGGCAATGGGACTAAATAACAACAATCATGATGGCAGTTAATAACAATTAATAATAATTAAAAACTATGTGCCAAACATTATTTTGTATCATAGGATCTATTCCTCATAGCAGTCCTGCTGATCAGATGATACCATCATTACATATTTGTAAAAGTGAGAAGAGAGGCACAGAAAACAAAGTAAACTGCCTACCACTATAAAATTATTTATAGAGCCTATATTTACATGGAGAAATTGTGAGTCAAGATTATTTCTTCTAAGCACATACAAATGGGTTCTTTAACATGGTGTTGTGGGGAAAAAAGCTTAAACTGTCCAAATCTAGCTTACTTATACAAAAAATGTGGATAATAAATATAGGCTAGGTTGAGGACATATAAATAGGGCTGTGACTAGAAATGGCAAACTCAGGTCTCAATACAGACAAACCAGCTATAAACTGGAATTTAACCACGATACCATCATTGCTTAAATACACTGTGCAAGAGACAGATATGCCAATTCTGGATTGACCTTCACTTCTATTCATTTGAAAAAATTGATTGTGACAGTCTTTTCCACTGTAACTACCACAATTTTAATATTATAACTCAATTTATATGCATAAACAATTTATTTTACATTTCATTGTTCTGAGCAATGGAATCTGGAATAATATGATAAATTTTGGGTATTTATCAAGTAGTCATATTTTGTTGTAAATGCAAGGAAGAGATTTTTCTCTCCTTATAACTGTCTATGATTCCCATTCTGAAAATATGAAAACTTTAATTCACATTAAGAATAAGGAATAATCTTAGCAGTTATAGACCTTGCTTGATATGAGTAAATATATATGATACAAAAGTCACGTGACAAATAAGGAAAAAAAACTTGTTAGGTAGTCTGGAGAAGCATCAAGAAAGATGATAGGTCTTTCTAAACTTTATTCAATCCTCTGCTGAAAATCTTGAACTGGTTTCTATTACTCTACAAATAAAGCGCCAGATCTTCAATATGGTTTTGTGTCTTACTTCAAGAGTAGAGTGTGATATTGCTCATCAACTTCTCACTTGTTTATTATGCTGCATTCATATGAACTTTTATATTGGACTGTTCCAAACTCATTTCTACACAATACCCTTGAACAGGATGTGTGAAGCCAAGTCCACATGCATATTTCCATTAGCTCATTCAATTTTGAGTTCAATGCCATTTTATTAAAAAATACTTAAATTATTTATTAGATAGGGTCGATTTCTTATGCTCATATTTTTGGTATGATTCTTTTCTTTATGAGCACTCTTCGGAGCAGGAAGTTAGTTGTAAATGTGTGTGATTATCTGTCACAGGAAATGCCTTAGTTTCATTCTAGTTTTGTGAGCGTAGAAACTGTCTAATTTTCTTAGACTATATCTGTATCACGTAATGTGTTATATGGTACAAGGTAAAATTTTGTAAATCATAGCTGGATACATATATGAATCCCAAAAATATTTATGATATTAATGAAGTTAGATTCTTATTTCATGTAGTTTCACATTGTATTATTATGCCCCTTTCCAATCATATTCTCAAGGGCAAAGACATTACTGTATTGTTTGCACTTGAAAATGCTATTCAGATTAAATCATGGATGAGTGATATTCCTGAGAGTCAGACAGCATAGTGCAACTGAGTGAGAAGAATGGAAACTGCCAAGAATATTAAATTATAATTTATATTAGCATAAAAATTAAAAATGTGAAATGAAAGAAAACTGGATTAATTCTATGTGTTTAGAACATAAGGATTTTAACAAACCAAAACACATTACTCATTTAATAGAAATATTTATTGGCTAACTCAGTTCCAATGGGAAAAAAAAATCTCACAGACTCACTCTTCCTTAGGCTTATAATTTCTCAAATATAACTCAATTTACATAAAACTTCTGAAATATTTCCATAACTATAAAATGCTTCCATGGGTTATCTTGAAATCAATTCTCTAGGTATATGGTACAAAAATCAATTAGAGCTACTGATCTTTGAGAAGATTCAAAAAGAAAACAGTCATTTGCCAAATCCTCTGATACCAAGATTCACGAACATAATTATATGCCAGATTTTTACTTCTAACCCTAGTGAACACTTACTTTGAAGGAACCAATAATAAATTCAAAGAGAGGACAGAATCTATCAGGTAAGAATAAAAGATTAACATCTGACTGCCAGCCTTCTCAATATGCATGTAGCCGAGCAATTACGCAGATTGAGCAACTGAGAATTCTGTTTACAATCTTATTGCAAACATCCAAAGAACTTCATACTTCAGTTCTTTCATTTTCATGTGACTTAATCTATGTTCATGTTCCAACCTGTACTCTGAATTCTTCAGACCTGATTTATTTTTCCAATATCGTATGTGCCTGAGGCAGCATGAGGCTATCAGGTCTCTGCACACCTAGCAGCTAATTGGTGGAACTGCTTTCCATAAAATATTCATACCAGTAACTATTTTTAAAGTTAATTTCAAAACTACTTCTCTTTTTCATTTTAGGTTCAAATACAGCTACTGAAATTTTATGTGATATCTTTACTTTCAGACAAACCCAACAGGTATTGCAAGTTGTGAACTTTATTTAGAGGAAAAGATGGTATGTCTTCATAGTGCCTCCTTTTTCTGTACTGCAACTTGGCTTTGAACCGCCAATCACAGAAGATACTTTAAGACATCCCACATTTGTTTACTGCTTTATTCTTTTTAAACGTTTTTGTTTTATTTAATTTCAGGTTAATGTGAGGATACAAACAACCAAGTCACAATATTTGAATTTGTTAGGTCGAGTCCATCTTGTAGTTATGTTCCACACCCAAAAAGGAGTCTCTTTAAACTTTTAAATTTTTAATTATTATGGATACATAATAGTTGTGCATATTTATGGAATGCAAGTAAAGATTTGATACAGGCAGACAATGCCTAACTAATCCTATCAAAGTAATGGGTACCCATTGCCCAAACCAATTATCATTCCTTTGTGCTACAGCATTCTAATTCCATTTCTTTAGTTGTTTTAAAATACAACGTAAATTAACACAATAGGTAAATTTTATATTCATTTTCTTGAATATAACATGATGTTTTCAAGTAAAGTATGTTTCCTACAAGTTCACTGACTTTGGAAAATAAACGAAAAAAATATTTAATGCTGGCTTACAAAAAAATTAGTCCATTTACTTTTTATAATTTTGTTTTATTTTTATTTCAAGTAATTGCATCATTTCATACTTCTAAAAATGATTCCACAAAGACAACTTGACATTTCAGGAGGTCTTAAAATTTGCTATAAATAATATCTTTCATTTGAGGAGGAATATGAGAATATACCCAAATTTTACCTCTAATAAAATTTACTTAATATTTTAATGATCAATTTTCATCAACAGAATTAGAATAATATACTAACATCATAATACTAATAACATGATTAAGTTGAATAATATATTTCAATTTATTACAAAAATTCAAGTTTCAGTAAGTACTACCAATTCCACTATCCATTTCCCTTGATTATGAGCCCTTGTGATTATTCATGGGTCTATGATGAAATTAGTTTTGCTGCAATAAAGAAGCATATTCTGAAAGACTTGTTTGAGTCTTATGTGTTCACTTCTATCTATAAAATAAAAATAATTAATGAAGTTTAATATATATGCATTCCATATATTTGGTTTCCTAAATACTGTTTAAAGCCCTCTAAGGTAGCAAAAGTATAAGACATGTTGATTACATGCAGTAGAATCTTATTTTCAAAGAAAGTGGAAAACAATTACAAATATGCTCAAGTAACTCTTGTAAAACTGAACAACTAAACATTGACTTTAATAGGCAACTACTTTAAAGACTTAAAAGTAGATATTTTGAACCATAATAATGAGAATAATGTTAACTTATAATGTTTCTCAGATGCTTTTATGGTGTGTATTATGTCTTATATCTTGTATGAAAAGAACATATGAACTATAAACAGAATTATACTGTCTTCAGAGCAATTATGGAATACAAATTAAATATAACAATTCTCTATAAACCTACTTCAATTGAACTTTAACTTATGCGACTCTTGACTTTGACTAATGTCATAATTCTAGTAATAATTAGAATCATTCATTTTTCCTTAGATATACAGATGTCACAACTAGAATGGCTATATTACTAATTATAATATTATGTTTATACAGTCACCATTTCTAGTAATAATAAATGTAGAGTACTTTTTATAATACATAATATACCTACATGTGTGTATATGGAATTCTGGAAGGCCAGGAATTTGTGTTTTAAAAAGTTCAATTTTAACAAAGTGATTGTAGCGCATGTTAAAATTTGAGATTAAGTGCTTTAAACATGCAGCATTTAAATTTACTCTCTCCTATAAGTTTTTGCAAATCTTAATTTTTCTTGCACTTTCTTCAGACCATCTGAGATCATTTCCATTTGGCCTGAAGAACTCCCTCTACTATTTTGCTGGTGTTGCATGGTGACTAATCCTCTTAACTGCTATTGGCTTAAGAATAACTCTATTATCTCCAACAATAAAAAAATTCACCTAATAGAAAAAAAAGGATAGCTCTATTATATATTCAGTTTTGAAGGATATATGTATTGGGGTATAAAATTCTAGGTTTGCCCATTTGGGCGATGAAGTTCTAAGCCATTTCCTAATTGAAACACTAAATGCTCAAGATGAGAAAACAATCAGCAACCGTATGTTCAGATTAGATGTTAAACAGCACTCTTATTTAGATGATTTTGCTTTCACAAATATTAATTTTAAGTATTACTTTATAAAATGTTGTTGCAACAGATGCAGAACA
This sequence comes from Arctocebus calabarensis, assembly GCA_963573935.1. Taxonomy (NCBI): domain Eukaryota; kingdom Metazoa; phylum Chordata; class Mammalia; order Primates; family Lorisidae; genus Arctocebus; species Arctocebus calabarensis. The sequence goes on along the minus strand of CAUYON010143568.1, from coordinate 48,647 downwards.
ATTATTCTGTTTCTTATCCTTTCCAACAAGGGAATGTAATTCAGTTTGTAGTGATGATAATAGCTGAAACAGATAGTTTGATTGTAACAAGGTATTCTGAGGATGAGGATAGTAATTCAGGAAGAAGCTACATTTTCAAGCCTCATAGAGTTATGGTGGTGAATGTGTGCAATCACCACTTCGTATTCATCCTACTTAATGACTAAGACAATTTCAGTCTAATGTGTTTTTATAAATTTATATGGAAGAGAACCTGAGGAAATCCAAACTTTATGAAATAATAATTGAAATACTAAACAATGTACACATGTTAATCAAGTAATTCAGAAGTTTATTAGCAAAAAGTTCTTTGATAGAAGAAAACAAGGTCTTCACATTTACTGTCTCTTCAAGACTCAGAATAATTAATAAAATCTAATAATTCATGTTATCACTCAAAATAAAACAAAAGAGAAACTATTAAAAACACATAGCAGGTACATTTGTTTAAATAAGAAAAAAAATCAATCTGGCATTGTACTCATCTGCAATATTAAATAAGATAAATATATATATATATATAAGAAAATAAAATCTAAAGAAATAGAAGAGTGAAAACAGGATCATGATATTAGAATTCTACATGAAGCCACATTATTATCACAGCAAAAGTAAAAGAAATACATTCTCAGGCATAAAAAAATTCATGATTCATACATCTTGTTAAAATAATTATGTCTCAAGCAAGTATTCATAATAATCAATAAGAAATCATAAGTTAGTGAAAATTTAATTACAATTTAATTGCTTATTAAATATAGATTAAATTTTATTACCAGTCTTGGAGCTTGAGATTGGTCATAGCTTGAAATTTAAGGAATAGCTTTCATTTTAGTTACCTCATCATTAGTTTTTTTTTTTTTTTTCTTTTGGCCAGGGCTGAGTTTGAACTTGTCACCTCTGGTATATGGGGCTGGCGCTCTACTCCTTGAGCCACAGGTGCCACCTTCAATTAAATTTTAATCTTCATCACAGAATACATACTTTCACCTATTCATAGTATTTATTGTCTATATTTTCAATTTAACATTATTATTGATTTTACTTTATGTCATTAATGTTAAGAGAAAAAATTTTGAAATAAGGGAATTGAATCATTATAAAATCATGTTAAAGAGATAGAGGATACATTTAAAATTGAAGGGATTATTTAGAGTTCATGAAATTTTTACAAGTGAAGATGTACTTGACCTAATAGCATTCATTAAGTATAGTATTTCTAATGAAGGAGTTCAAAGGGAAAAAAAAGGGAACAAAATGGAAATTGAATTTGGGGGCTCAAGTGGAGGAGAAAAAATTTAAAACTACTTAAAGTTTAAAAGTAGAGAAAAAGGTATTTATAATCTATGAGTCATAGAAAAAGGGAGAAAAATTTAGTATCATTCTAATTTTTCCCTGTAAAGTTTCTTTACATTGAGTCATTATGAAAAAAAATGCAGTTATCTAGGGTTGCAATTTATAAATTGTTTATAATGGATACTGTTGTGATAATTTATATCTGGTAATTATATTAGAAAAGAAGTGGGTTCCAGAATCTCTCACTTTAACAGTCTCCATTTGTTTCTTTGCATAATTTCTCATGTGTACACATTCCATACATGTACATTTAGATGAGAGATGATAAAGGGATAGGTACACACAAGCAGATTGATTGAAAAATACTGTACCCCATGAATTATTGTATTATTGAATTATTGTACACAGCTATGATTCAATAAAAAAAAGAAAAATTCATCAGGGCTTAGTTGATTAAGCGAAAAGATTTTCTAAATTATGAGTATTCTAAATATTTTAAATTGCTATTTTCACACACACACTGTAGAAAAATACAAATATTTGACTAATGTTCCATTTATTGAGAACTTTTTGTAGTAAGCAACCAATGTTCGCTATTATACTTTCCTTACCACCTAATTTCAATTCTCTGACATTTAATCTTTCTTTAATGGATTTGTTTTTAGGGTAACACTGAACCTTATTTTTAAATTACAAGTGACATTTGTATTATTTATTTTATGTTAGGTCCATGTTGAGAACATGATTTACAACAACAATTCTGCCATTTGGAAACTCCTTCATTACATTCTCATTACAGAATCATGATTTTGCCTTTATTGCTATTTTTATTCACCTTTTGTGCACATACATGACTACCTACCAAAGCAGATTTTTTCCCCTGAAATATGGCCCTGTTATAGCACACAGTGATGATTATAAAGATGCCCTGGTCAACATACTTCTACTTCCTTAAATGAAGGATGCATTACTCCAGCTCCATCAGGCTCCTTATCCCTTAATTTCAGTGGGACGGTAATAAGGACGGGCCAATGCTAATGGGGAAGCCTGCATTCCATGACATTGAATGGTCCTACCATTTTGATTAATTGTGTGCCTATGCTGATGGGCTATATATGCTCCTGATCTACAGTCTTCCAAGGTTTTGTTGGGCCTGAATCACTTTTTAGCTTCTTCGTCAGCCCAACAACAATTTTCCTTTTCATCTTTTCCACAAATATTTATACTAATAAACAATATGTATGCCAAATTCTACCTGCGAAAAATACAACCTGTGGCACACAGAAGCTCCCGTGGCACTGAAGAAATTAAATGACAGAAAGGAGAACCCAGCAGGAATGCATGCTAGGTAATAGAATTGTTCATGTATAATATTTACAGGAAAAGCACAGTAATGAAGAAAGCAAGGTGAAGGCTATGTTAACCAGTTTGATGTAAGTATTCCAAATTATAATAAAACCAGCACATTGTACCCCTTAAATGCATTAATGTACACAACTATGATTTAGTAAGAAAAAGAAAATCAGTTTACAAATACAACTTTAAAATTGACTCTATTTGTAAGCTTGAAATTGCTTGTGCTCTATATGAGATTTATCAATTAAAAAATACAAAGGCAATAAAATAATGTAACCTTAATAAAAGGTTATGTTTGATCTCCTTACATTACTATAAAGCCAGCTCTGATTTTCTGATCAAACTACCTGTGTTGGTCAGGCACTATCATACCAAGTGAAATATGTAATAAGATACTAGTTATTAAAGTACTCAAGTTATTAACGAGTTGTGTATTAGAAAAAGATTTGAATACTAAATAAGTGCAGACAGTAAGCAAAGTAGAATCTAATTACAATTTCTTTTTTTACACAATTAATCTGGATATATGTGTCATTTTCTATTTAGAAAGAATTAAAAACCAATGAAAAACATAAAGTATAACATTTGCACTGAGATTTTAAATTATGATCAAGCAAGGCAGAATTGTTGATGATCTATTCCAGATCTCAAATTTCCATTTCAATTTGCAGAATCCATAATCAACTGCTGTTTTTAATTGTATGCAGAATGTTCATAAATACCTGCTATCATCTTACTTGCTTATTAATTTCCTTATTACAGAATGCATGCTCCATGAAAGCAGGGACCTTTTAAATTATGTGCATAACTTTATCAATATTATCTTCAAATAATGATGGGGAAAAAGTTCCAAGCACAGATTAGCTGCTCCAGTACACCAAAACAAGGAGATATTTAAATTAGGCCAATTGAAGACTACGGGAGAAACACAAATGATAATACCCATATCAAAAGATGATAATCAGGAAAGTTTCTCAATCATAAATATTAAACCCTATAAACAGTAAGTGTTTTAAAAAGCACACTTAAGTCGAAAGGGTCACATTCTGTGGACATGAGGATAAAATGGCACACTTTCTTTAAAAGTATTTTGGCATTACCATTACATTGGAATCTAGCCTCATTCCATGACCTTGAAAGCCTCCCTTTAGGATTAGAGAAGGAGTCCATAAATGGCTCACTATTTATGAGTAATCTCTGCTTCCTATTCTGGATAATTTGTTCATCAGAGAATATTTTGTAATTTTCATGATATATATAATTTTAAAATAATATGTAGTATTTTATATCTGATATACACAGAACTGTTTTGTTCACAGCAAATGGCAATACATGGGGAAAATGTTAATGGTTATAAATAAATATGTTTCTAAGGAATTTTCAACCTCTATTTATAGAGGTTGACATAGAGGAAGACATATGGCGATTTCCTCAACAGAATAAATGTAGCCTTACTATTCAATCTGGCAATTTCCACTACTGGGCGTCTACTCAAAGGAAAATAAGTCATTATATCAAAAAGAAACCTGCAATTGAATGGTCAGCACAGCACAATTCACAATTGCAAAGATGCGGAATCAACCAAAATGCCCATTGATTCATGAGTGGATAAAGAAAATGCGTATATACATATATAGTTCAACAGTTACATACAATTATATTTTATATATATATGTATATATATATGTGAATACACACACACAAACACAGGCACACATATCATAGAGTACTACTCATCCATAGAAAAGAATGAAACAATTTCTTTTTTTTTTTTTTGTAGAGACAGAGTCTCACTTCATCGCCCTGGGTAGAGTGCCGTGGCGTCACACTGCTCACAGCAACCTCCAGCTCTTGGGCTTAAGCGATTCTCTTGCCTCAGCCTCCCGAGTAACTGGGACTACAGGCGCCAGCCACAGCGCCCGGCTATTTTTTTGTTTTGCAGTTTGGCCGAGGCCGGGCTTGAACCCACCACCTTCAGTATATGGGGCCGGCGCCCTACTCGCTGAGCCACAGGAGCCGCCCTGAAATAATTTCTTTTGCAGCAACTTAGATGGAAGTGAAGATGAGTATCCTAACTGATGTATCTTAGGACTGGAAAAAGAAACATCACATGTACTCTCTAATAATTGAGGACAAATCAATGGGTGCACATGGGCACAAAGGTATGTAAAGGGCATTGGAAACCAAGGAGGAGAAAGGGTTGGAAGGCCTGAGGTTTAAAAATTTACTTATAGCTTATTATAGACAATATTCTGGTGATGAGCATATTGAAAGCCCCAACTTAAGCCTTTTACAAGGTGTCCATGTAACAAAAACATTTATACCCTTTAAAATTTTAGAATTAAAAAAATTAACCTTAAAGTCCATTATGAAAACAGGTTTCAAATGCTTATAAATACACTAATATTTCATATAAATATTTAAGTACATTTGAAATAACACCTATGAAAATGAAAGCAACCTACACTCGTGATAAGATGCCATTTCATCAGTAATGGCAAAGAGAAATCATGTATATGCTACATTACCAACGGTAAAAGCAACACTGTGAACAAACTTTTACAATAGATGCATATTCATAGTGAAATGCTGAGGCAACACTCTGAATTTGAGTCCATAAACATTCTAATGTGGAACAAAAGATACAGTGACAGAACATGCAAAAATCAGAAAAGGATAGGAAAAGTTGAAAAGGGATTTGGATAAATTAATAAAAAAAAAGCGCTCTCCTCAGAAAGCTTCATCATTTTAGAAATAAATCTCTTCGTGTCCTCTTGGTTGGTGTGTTTGTCACCGGTCTTCATTCTAAAGTGATGTTGGGTAAGGGGTCTATTTAGCCTTCCTAGGGTGACTGCAGCACAGTCAGTGAATACACCATTAACATACACATAAAGAAAGAAAAGAAAGGATTCATAGTCACCTGCAAGTGACAAAGTATATACTTCTGATCATGCCCTTGCCAACGTTCACTCTCCGACTGTGATACAGTCCCTAAGAAAGTTCGGAGTCCTGTGGTCTGGACCATTCTTGGCGTCTGCCCCAAAGTGATAATACTGTATTTTTGCAACTTGTGAACTTCAACTACCTAGAAGGAAACACAAAGCTGTGTGGAGCTCATGGGTTCTAATTTGCATATGTCACACCTGGTAAGATTACTCTGACTCACGTGACACAGAAGACAGAGAGCATTGAGTCACCCACGAGCACCGTTCAATACCATAACATTGAAGTATCTCTCCTGAGAAAACATGCTCTGAGGAGTTTATGCTGCATTCCAACACAAGATTCACAAAATACGATACTGGCGGTGGGTTTGCTGTGGATGGCCTCTATCAGTTTAAGAAATGTCCCTTCTATACTAATTTTCTTAAGAGTTCTGATAATGAAAGGATACTGGATATTATCAAAAGCTTTTTCTGCATCAATTGAGAGAATCATACCTTTGTTTTATATTTTGTTTATGTGATGAATCATATTTATAGATTTACATATATTGAAACAGCCTTGAGACCCTGGGATAAAATGCTCTTAGTTATGATGTATAATTTGTCTGATGTGTTGCTGGATTCTGTTTGCTAGGATCTTATGAATATTTTTGCATCTATATACATTGGGGATATTGGTCTATGATTTTCTTTTCTTGTTGGGTCTTTTCCTGGTTTGGGAATCAAGGTGATATTTCCTTCATAGAATGTGTTGGGTAGTATTCCTTCTTTTTCTATATTTTGGAAAACATTAAGACATATGGGTACTAGTTCCTTTTTAAAGGTTTGTTAGAATTCTTATGTGAAACCACCTGGTCCTGGGCTTTTCTTTTTAGGGAGACTTTGTATAGTTGATGCTATTTCAGAACTTGATATAGGCCTGTTCAACATTTGCACCAGAATGTTTATTGCAGACCAATTCATAATTGCTAAGTAATGGAAGAAGCCCAAGTGTCCATCAACCCATGAAAGGATTAATAAATTGTCATATATGTACAGCATGGAATATTATGCAGCCTTAAAAAAGATGGAGACTTTATCTCTTTCCTGTTTTCATGGATGGAGCTGGAACATATTTTTCTTAGCAAAGTATTTCAAGAATGGAAGAAAAAACATCCAATGTATTCAGTGCTACTATGAAACCAATTTATAAATAGCCACACTTTCATATGAAAGCTATAACCCAACTATAGCCTGAGAAGAAAGGGAAAGAGGAGAGGGAGACAGGAGGGGGGAAGAAGGAGTGGGGGGAGATAATTAGTGGGACCACACCTATGGTACATGTTACTATGGTACATGTTACAAGGGTACAAGTTAAATCTACTAAGTGTAGAATGTAAATATTTTAACAATAACTAAGAAAATGCATTGAAGGTGATGTTAACCAGTTTGGTGGAAGTATTTCAAATTGTATATAAAACCAGCACATTGTACCCCATAATTGCATTAATGTACACAGCTATGATTTAACAAACAAACAAAAAAGAAGATTCGCAAAATAGACCCACAAAATAGACCACTTCTAGAGAGAGGTCAAGATATTTGCAACCAAGAATTACAGACCACTTAAAAAAAGATGTGACTCAGATTATGGCGCTTAGCGTGACTATGCCCTAAATGAGTGGGGTCATGTCAAATGTATCAAGCCATAGACTGACTAGGTGCAGAAGCCATGCCTCATAAGATACACAGACACGAGGAGGTGTATCCAAAATTAGACATGTGCTTCTTCAGGCTGTAAAAGTATACTTCATAAGCAAATGTACAGGTTTTCATATCATTTATCAGTGCTACACCTTGAGATTTTATTTATGGCCACATGAGAAATCACCTAAGACCAATTTATTAGAGGGAAAAAATGCCAAACTTAGTTCACAGAAGGGTCACTTCCATACATGAGTCGAAGCTGAACAGAGTCCATACTACCAGGCTATTAAAGGGCTCCCTGAAAGGGAAAGACTTCTCATGAATAGCACTTGAAGTACTTCACACAGTCCTATAGCGTGTAAGAAGAGAAATGGCTCTAGGAAGAACTCATGGAAGGAATAAAAATAGAGAAGTTTGGGGATTTGCAGGAGATCTGGAGAATAGGGATGTAAATCCAATTTAGACCCCAAATGGAGAAATATTTGTATGGTATATTTGCACCTGTCAGAGAATTATACTTTATACTTTCCTAATATAACAACTATTTAATATCATGAATACCTTTCTTAGCACTGTTTTTACTGCATCCCATTACTTATATATTTTATTCTCCTTCACTTCAACAAATTGATTTTAGTTTCCCTGTAGAAGTTCTCTTTGATCCATGGGTTATTTAAAAGTGTTTGTTTAATTGCTATATATTAGGAATTTTTAAGGGTTTTTTTTTTTTTTGGCCTCTTAAAATGTTATCTATATAAGAGAAATATACATGTGCACTGAGAAGAACATGTGCTCTGCTGTTGACTAAATTTCACTGGGTAATAGTCTCCTATAAACTTATTACTTTGCTGTCTAAAGACCTTAGATTAGTGAAAGAGAAGTGTTACTTTTTTCAGCTTTAGTTGTGGATGCATATTTGTTTTACCAGGATTTATCACTTAAATTTGGTAGTTCTGGTGTTATAATACACACACTTAAAATGTTAAGTTTGGCACTATTGACCCCTTTTTCATTATATCATGTCTCACTTTATTCGCTATCATATTTCTTGTCCAGAAGTCCTTTTGTCTCTTATTAATATTACTATTTCAGCTTTCCTTTGTTGCTGATTACTTAATATGGCTTAATCTACCTTTATATTTACCCAGTCTCTTCATATTTAAAGTAAATTTAAAGCATGTACTGTGCCTTGTTTTTCCATTCTGTTCTACTCTATCCTTTTATTTGTTATGCATCATTTATAATTCATTATTCAGATAAAAAATGTGCTCTTTCTGTAGATTTTTATTTCTTCCACTCTTTTTCTTTTCTTTTTCCTGTTTTTTTATTCCCTTTTGTTACCCAAACATTTATTAGGATTCCATTTAGCCTTCTGTGCTGATTCATTATTTACACTTCTTTCAATAATGTTTCTGGTAGCTGCCTAGGGTTTAAAATATACATCTTGGTCATCAATACCCAAATTCCAACAATATTATCCCACTGTAGATAAGGTGCAATGACTCTTCAATGTTATATTCTTAAATCTTCTTCCCATCCTTTGTGCTGTTATGCTCATATTCTGTAATTTTACATATGCTATAACTCTCAATACATTATTATTATTATATTTGTTTTAAATAGTTACTTTATTTTTAGGATATGACAATTTTTTAAACTAATTTTAATCGTACTCTCTTTATATCTATGTATTTCCAGCACCATCCACTCCTTTTTCGGACTCAAATTTTAGTTTGCTATCATATTCTCTCCACCTGAAGAATTCCATTTAATACTTATTATATAGTCTTAAAGCATAATTGCCCTCAGTTTTGTTAGATAACTTTGTTTCAATTTTTCTTTATTTTTGGAAGATTGTGACACTGGGTATAAAATTAAGACGGGACCCTTTTTTTCTTTAAAATTATTAATATGTTTAGTATTTTGTTTTCTGGTTTGCATAATTTATGAGAAGATGTCTCTTATTATTTTCTTCATTTTTCTCTATGTGACATTTATTTTTTTCTTTTTACTGTCTTCAAGGTTTTTCTTTTTTTATTTCGTTTTCCATAGTTTCAATGTAATACACCCAGGACTAGCTGGTTTGTTTGCTTCCTTGTATTTACCCTTCTTGGTATTCTTAAATTGGCCTGAAATGGATTTTGGTGTTTGGTATTTGTGTGGAAATCAAGTGAATTGGGAAAGCTGAGCTGCCAAGTATTGAAGTAGCCAATTAATGCAAAAACCAAAATGGAAGTAGCAACAATCATACCTGTGATCACTTATCTTGATAGTACAAAGCAAGGAAGCACTGACTTTTCCCTGTTCTATTATTCCTTGTGAAGCAGCTTGTCAAGTGAGGGCCAGTGGATCAGCGCAGATTTTTTATTTATTTATTTATTTATTTTTTGAGACAGAGACTCAAGCTTTCGCCCTGGATAGAGTGCTGTGGCATCACAGCTCACAGCAACCTCCAATTCCTGGACTCGAGTCACTTGCCTCCACCTCCCAAGTAGCTGGGACCACAGGTGCCCACCACAACACCCGGCCATTTTTTGGTTGCAGCCGTCATTGTTGTTTGGTGGGCCCGGGCTGGATTCGAACCTGCCAGCTCAGGTGTACGTGGCTGACGCTTTAGCCCGTTGAGCCACTGTCGCCAAGCCCAGCGCAGATTTTAGAAGGATGTTTTTGTTCTCTCTTATTTTTTTTTTATTCCTTTAATAGACAGCAAATATTTATAAATAAATAATAGAAAATAATTTCAAAAAACAGATCATGCCAAATCTTATAGACAATAGAAAAGGAAGAAATATTTCAAATTCATTCTACTTAATCTGGATACACCTAATATTAAAATCGGGAAAAACATATTATTATAAAGGGAAATTACAAACATATTTCACTTATAAATGAGGATACAATATACTAAACAACATATTAATATGGTGAATTAAAAATTATCGCTCAAATAATGTACTTTGGTCATAATTAAATCTAACTTTTGTGAGAATTAGTCACTATTTTCTTTTCCTTCCCCACCCCCACTGTGTCATTAATTTTCATTAATTATCCTCATATCAAAGTTGACTAAATAGGATTCATACTTCTCCACATCTATGCAGAAGGAAAAAAAACCTTTTATTATAAAGATACTTGTACTAGACTGTTAATCGCAGCTCAATTTACAGTCGCCAAAATGTGGAAACAGCCTAAATGTCCCTCAGCCTAGGAATGGATTGTCAAGTTGTGCTATATGTATATCATGGAATACTATTCAGCCATTAGAAAAAAATGGAGATTTTGAAGCATTTGTATTAACCTGGAGGGAGGTGGAACACATTATTCTTAGATCAACACAGATTTTAAGTTCTTCTCACTATTGAGGGATCCCTGAAAAGAAAGGTTCTTGCATTTCTATGGAGTAAGGAGGTGGGGGAATAGGAGAAGGCAAGGTTGACAGTAGAAATGTACTGAGTGAGAGGAGAAAAGTGTCTTTAGGTTTTCCAGAAAGGAAGCTTCCAAGTGAGGAGCCTGGGTAGATACGTGCATATGAGCATGGCTAGTCAGGGGTAGCTAACTCCCTTCCTAGAACTCCCTTCCCAGACTGTAATGCACTGCTATGCACCAAGGCTGATGTGGGGCGGACGACCCCTACATGCCCACCTGCCAGAGAAGCCTTTACAATTGGCCTGTGGTCAGGCCGGAAACTCAGTCAGAAGGTTTTGGATGAGCAGAACACTTCAACATTCATTTCCAAAAATTCTCAGTTGTGAATTTTACAAATATTTTCTTCTCCCTCTTTCTCTGTTCCTCAGACTGCAATTTCATACATGTTAGAACATTTGATATGGTTCCTTGGCTGTGGAATGTCCTGCTTTTATTCCTATACTATTTTTTTTTCTCTATGTTTAAGCACAGATAATTCCCCTTGAATTCTTTTTATTGTTATTAAGTCTTCCTTGGTTGTGTTGATTTTACTAATGTTTGTTCTGTTTTTACCATGGCCATTTATTTATTTACTTATTTAGCCTTTTTTAGGTGCCCTGTAACTTTATGTTAAATCTGAAATGTTAACCCATCATAATATACATCTAAGGTGACAGCTCAGTTTTATATGGTTTTGTGGATAACAGTGAACTAGCTCTGCAGAGTTTATATATAAATGAGTGAAAATTTTACTATTTACATTAAAAATGAGACTTATTTTTGTGTTATGTCCTTTTGGCTGAAGAGGAATCAAAAATTTGACTCTTAAAAATAAAGGAAATGTAAACTAAAAAAAAATCTGAAATGTTTAAAACTGAAGATCACAACTTTCCTTTGGCTAAGCCTTTAGTTGAGGAGTTATGACTTTATGCAGGATGGGTGGTGTACTTTATCAGAGAATAGTTTACTTTCAATACTGTATCAGAGAAAAATGTGTCTGATCCTGAATTTTAAGTTTCATGTCGTGACTCAGGAAAGGCATGTTCCCACGCTCTTCTCTATCCTTTATCCTTCTTCCAGCAGCGTCCTGCTGTCTTTGTGCCCCAAGTCCTCAGGCTCCTGGGGGTGTGCTGGTAATGCGGCCCCTGTTCTTGTGTTGAAGACTCGGTCTCAGGCTTGCGTACAGTCCCCGGCCCTGTACCGTGCACAGCTTTCTCTCCCCTGCGGGGCATTTTCAGCTCAGTACTCAATCGTGACTCTTACCCAGCATGAAGCTTCATGCCTCCCTCCTCATCGGCTGAAATTAGTGTTCCCCGACACGCCCAAGCCAGAAGCGTTGCTTTCTCCCACACGTTGTTTTCCTGGCACAGAGTTAGAAGGGAAGGGTCCTGTAGGGGCTGTGCGTTCCTTCTGTGTGGCCGCCGTTCGCCTCCGCAGGTGCGTATCACAAACAACACAGCTCAGGCCTCTGCGCAGTCTGTTCTGAGAGTTTAGGTGGGGCTTGTGGAGAGATCACAGCCAAGAGGCTCCAAACTCCCCTCAGTTCCTCCCTCATTCCTGCAGCCCTAACAGTCCCACAATATCTGCACAGGCTCTTACCAGTGTGTAGACTGCATCTGGCTCTGTTGACTGCGTGGGGTCACATCTTTTCTCTCCTTCAATCTGGAGTCAGTTCACTTTGGGACTCAAATTTGCAGTAAACTGAAAAAGCAATGAAGTTGAAGTTAGTTCCTCTCTTCTTTGTTAGAAAATTGGAGTTTCTTTCCAGATGTCTACATTCGTGAGAAAACTAGATGTACAATGGTTAACTTTGGTCAATAATATCTCTTGTGTTTGTATGGATGGATAGAAGTGTATATTATATTTATGTACAACAGATGGGATTTGAAGGAACATATTGGAGGCATGTCTAGAATTTTTCATAAAATAATTGTCATTGCTTATTTTCCTTGGGCAATTCCTAGTGCTATTTGTATGACCAATTATTGATTTGACAAGTTAAGTGATTAAAAATTCAGAATTAAAAGTGCCTGAAAGGCAAAGCTAACACAAATCACCTACTGACAAGAATTTAGAAAACATCAGTGATTTTCTATCAACAATTAAATAGATTGTAATGCATTTGGAGGCCATTATGAAATCACTAGAGAAATTTTAATTTGATCCAAAATGTGATCAATGTTAATCAGTTCAAAATAGCAATGTAAGTTTAATCAATAATAATTTTTTAATTTTTAGGTCCCTCTCTACTTAATGAGTACAACTGTGATTTTCATTAGCAAATGAAATCTTTGTTATATGAATTACAGGATAATAATAATTAACTCAAAAAGATTTAAATATATTGCAGGATAATGATAGTTCACTCAAAAGGGGTTCAAATGCGTTAACTCTACCTCTCAAATGATATTAACCTATGTCAGTTGAAAATCTCCAGTGTCAAATAGAATTTCTAGAGAAATTCATATACAAAAAAATCGGAGAGTATTATTTAATCTGGGGAGCTATATTTCTTATTTTCATTATTTTAACACATTCTACACATTTTCAAAGAACCTCTTTAAGCCACAAAACACACACATTTATTCTAGCAATAATAAATATTTTTATTTGCCACACATCATTTTGCAGCATTGGTTTATGTTAACTATTAAATAATTGTATATATATTAACTGATTCATTCTTTTTAGAAGTTATGCTACTGCTAACTTCAAGCTGTGACATTAGGCCATGTGAACAGGAAAGGTGAGTCATCATTCCAGATATCAAGGAACTAATGAATAGGAGAAATATAAGGGATAAAACCAAATGTGGAGGATTAATGCTTTAATGGAGGTATGGCCAATATAATTGGATATGCCTTAAGAGAATTATTTAGCTCTGGCCTATAAAAAGACTAAAGACTAAAGAAAGAACAAGGTTGAGAAATGAAAAAGTAAGGCCCATACTTTTATTTTTTCATTATGTGCAAATGACAGAAGTTAAGAAAGTCCTTGGAATAAATTAAAATCAAATTTTTGTGTAATAGAGGCCACTACTTTAAAATAAATAGAAATTTACTGATATGAAATGTTCTTAGAATTGTTCCATGTGAAACACAACAAAAATTGATAGTCAAAAAAAAATGAGCCTCTCATTACCATTATTAAACAGTCCTTTCTCCTGCTGAAATTGTTCTAATCCAATTAGAGTCAAGACTGGGAGACTCAATGGAAGAGAGTGACAAATAAAAATTGTCATATGAAGTAAGGAAATAAATAAATAATACAGTTTGGGGAGGCAACATATCCACTTTCTTCATAAATGAGAGCTTTTCCTATTCTAGGAGAGGCTACTTTTACGGAAACAAAAAATTCAAGAATTCCCACAGCAGAAATATATCTTGCAATCTCTTTTTATTATAAATCAACTTGGTGGTTAATGTGAACTTATGTAGCTACCCGTTAGCACTCAGACCTACAAAATTCAGGAAAACAAAGGTAGGCTTCCAGTTGGCTTCAACAAAACTGTGGGGTATTATTCTGAATGTATTATTCTAGAAGGGGAAAATTGACAGTAGCTTGCCCCAGAATACATACAGATGTAGGTTCACAGTAGCATTCCTCCAAGTTGTACACTCGAGGGACTGTAACAAAGTAGTCAACATACAAAGGTGGTCAACATAAAGAAACTAGGGTTACCACACTCATACATAACATGTGGTGCATGTCTGGTCTATGAAATTTAGGTCAAGGTAAGGAGGCAGTCAATGTAGAGAGATGATTACTTATGGAGGTTCTCCTGTATATCATTTTCCATTAAAATAATTTGATTATTCACATCTATGAATCTGTAGGTTGTAGAGAGTAATGATGGATTAGACATGGACCGGACTATATATCAGCTGAAATCAATAACAATTTTCTCGTTGAAGGTGAAGTTTCCATTAAAGTCATTAACTTGAACTTTTCAGAAATATTTCTCCAAAGAGGGGATGACTGATAATATTGGTACTGTGTATATCTGTATAAAATTATCATAAATTTATAAAACTGATGAGGCTGTAAATCATTATTTAGTGGGATCACTCTGGTAACATTAATTTTTCAAAATACAAAAAATAAATGGACCTTAGCATCAGAATTACTGCAAATGAAGAGCAATGGATTTTAGAATTTTCCAAATAAAAATGACTAAAAGGTTTGTATGTTAGACTTAATTAGCAGTTGCCAGTATTTCTTTTTAATTCAGATTAATTTGAGGAAACGAACCATTAGGTTACAACGTTCACATTTGTTAGGTATAGTTCCTGTTGTAGTTCTGTTCTGTCTCCGGAGGGTTCTGCTATAAAGCCCCACATTGTGCCCATTAAGTAGAGCATGCCAATCCCCCTCCCTTATGCTCTCTCCCCCTTTCCCTCTTTCTCCATCCCTCATCTTGAATTAAATAGAATTTTTCACTTGGGTGAGCATGTATTAGATCATCTAGTGGCTTCATATTAGTATTGAGTACACTGGATATATGTTTTTCTATTTTTGTGATACTTTACTAAGAAGAATATGTTTCAACTTCATTCTAGTTAAAACAAAGATGTAACATCATCATCTTTCTATGGTTGAATGGTATCCCATGGTATACATATATACCACAGTTTATTAACCCATTCTTGTGTTGATGGGTATTCAGGTTGTTTCCCATCTTGGCAATTATAAATTGAGCTGCAATAAACCATCTAGTGCAAATCTCCTAACGATAAAAATGTTTTTTTATTTTACATAGATGCCTAATAATGGGCTTTCAGGATCAAATAGGAGGTCTAATTTGAGTTCTTTGAGGATTCTCCATATTTCCTTCCAAAAAGGTTGCATTAGTTTGCAATCCTGCCATCAGTATAAAAGTGTCTCTCCACATCCACACCTCATCTGCAGCTTTGAGACTTTGTGATGTGGGCCATTCTCACTGGGATTAGGTGATATCTCAGGGTAGTTTTGATTTGTATATCTCTGATAATTAGAGATTATGAGCATTTTTCATATGTGTGTTACCTATTCTTCTTTCTTCCACAGAGAAGTTTCTGTTCATGTCTTTTGCCCAGTGGTAGATGGGATTGTTTACTCTTTTTTTTTTTTTTCATTGATTAATTTGAGTTCTCTGGAGATTCTAGTTATCAAGTCTTTGCCAGATTCATAAAATGAAAATATCTCTACCGATTCTGAATGTTGTCTATTTGCTTAAATTGTTGTGTCCTTAGCTGAGCAGAAGCTTTTCAGCTTAATTAAGTCCCATTTGTTTAATTTTGGTGTTGTTGCTAATGCCACTAAAATCTTCTTCATAAAATCTTTCCCCAAGCCAACATTGATAAGAGTTTTTCTCACATTTTCCTCTAGGATATTTATCATTTCAGGTCTAAGATTTAATTGTTTTATCTATCTTTTTTTTTTAGAGGCACCTATAGCTGTTGTTACTTTATAAATTTTATTTTTTAAATTATCATATAGTAAAACTGATTGTTTTTGTATAGTTCCATGACTTCAAATACTTACACAGATTCATGCAACCAAGCCACAATCAGAATATGGAACAATCGATCACTCAAAAAAACCTGCCTTTATAGTTACACCATCCATTCACCCATGAATTCTGGTAACCATTGATTTGTCCTTCAGTATCATAGTTTTATCCTTTCAAGAATAACATATAAATGAAATCAACCAGTATATAAGTTTTGGAGATTGTCTTTTTTTAACTCAGTCTAATAACTTCAAGACTTATCTAAGTTTGTGTACAGGCTTTTATGTGAACTTAAGTTTTCATTTGTTTGGAGTAGAAACCCAGGGATAGAATTACTAGATCATACAATAAATGTACAATTTTCATACAACAAAATGTACAAAAGAAACTGTCTTTCATCTATCTTGAGGCAATTGTTTTACGTGGTGAAAAGTGTAGGTCTAGTTTCAGTCTTTTACATATAGTTATCCAGTTCTCTCAGCACCATTTATTGAACAGTTATTCTTTTCCCCAGTGTATGTTTCTGTTTGGTTTAATCAAAAATCAGATGGCTACAACAAACTGTTTTCATCTCTTGGTTTTCTGTTCCATTCCATAAGTCTATGTGTCTATTTTTGTGCCAATGCCATCACTTGGACTTATAATGTAACCTGAAGTCTAGTAGAGTGCTGCCTCCAGTTTTGTTTTTATTACTAAGAATTTCCTTGGCTATATGGGGTTTTTTTGTGGCCCCATACAAAACAAAGCACTATTTTATCCAGTTCTTCAATGAATACTGTCAGTAATTTAATGGGGATTGCTTTGAAATCATAAATTGCTATGAGTAGTATCAACATTTAACAATGTTGATTTTTCTCGGCCAAGAACATGGTATGTTCTTCCGGTTGTTAATGTCTTCTGCTATTCTTTTCTTAGGTTTTCATAATGCTCTTTGTAGACATCCATCACCTCTTTTGGTGGGTATATTCCTATGGATTTCTTTTTCTTTGAAGCTACTATGAAAGGAATTGTGTCTCTGGTTAGTTTCTTGACTTAGCTGTTATTGGCATATACAAAGGCTACTGATTTGGGGACATTGATTTTGTACCCTGAGACATTAATGTATTTCTTCATCAATTCTAGGAAT
The DNA here is from genome assembly GCA_963573935.1 of Arctocebus calabarensis. Lineage (NCBI taxonomy): Eukaryota > Metazoa > Chordata > Mammalia > Primates > Lorisidae > Arctocebus > Arctocebus calabarensis. The sequence continues at coordinate 31,303 of CAUYON010143568.1, read as the reverse complement.
CTTATAGTTCAATCTCTGGGGGTTTCTAAGTGTAAGATCATATCATCAGAAAAGAGTTTGAATTTGACTGCCTTTGCCCCCATCTGAATGCCATTAACACCTTTTCTTGTCTGATTCCATTGACAGGAGTATGTTGAATAATAGTGGCAATAATAGACATCCTTGTTTGATTCCACTTCTAAGAGGAAAAGCTTTCAGTTTTATTTCATGCAGTATGATATTAGCTGTAGGTTTGTAGATGGCTTCAATCATTTTAAGAAATGTGCCATCTATGCCTATTTTCTTAAGTATCCTTTTTGTATTTATCAAATGCTTTTTCTGCATCTACTGAGTAGATCATGTGATCTTTGTTTTTGCTTCTACTGATATGGTATATTACATTTATAGATTTGCATAGGTTAAACCAACCTTGCATCCCTGAGATAAAGCCCACTTGATTGTAATGCATAATTCTCTTAATGTGTAATTAAAACTGCTGTAATCTGTTGGCTAATACTTTGATGAGTATTTTTGCATCAATATTCATCAATGAAATTGGTCTGTAATTCCTCTTTTTAGTTGAATCCTTTCTTGGTTTTGGAACAAAGATGATGTTTGCTTCATAGAACAGGTTTGGAAAATTGCTTCCTTCTCAATGTTTTGGAATAGGTTCTATAATATACGTACAAACTCTTCTTTGAAGATTTGATAGAATTCTAGTGTGAAGCCATGGTCCAGGGGTCTTTTTTGTTCAAAGTTTTTTACTGTTCCTTTAGTCTCACTGCTTGATATTGGTCTGTTCAGAGTTCAGGTCTCTTCCTGGTTAAATCTAATGGGATGGTGTGATTTCGAATATTGGCCCATTTCTTCCACATTGTCACATTTTTTGGCATAGACTTTTTTGTAGTAGTCAGAAATAATCTCTTGTATCTTAGTGGAATCTCATGTAATTTCCCTTTTTTTATTTCTGATTGAGGTTGTTAGAGATTGTACTTTTCTGCTTCTAGTTAATCTGGCCAACAGTTTATTGATTTTGTTTATCTTTTTGAGGACCAAATGTTCATTTTATTAATTTTCTGAATGATTCTTTTGTTTTCAATTTCATTTATTTTTTATTTAATTTTAGTTATTTCTTTTTTTCTGCTAGGTTTGCGATTGGATTGCTCTTCCTTTGCCATTTCCTTGAGCATTAGGTTGTTGATGTTCTCATTTTCTGTTATTCAGATATAGGCATCTAATGTGATAAATTTCCTTCTTAGGACTGCCCTTTGCAGTATTTTACAGGTTTTGTATCTATGGCTTCATTATTGTTATGTTTGAGGAATTTAATAATTTCTGCCTTTATCTCCTGCTTGACCCAACTGTCATTCAGCATAAGGTTATTTAGTCTCTATGCCTTTCTTGAGGTTTGATTTGTGCCCTAAGATATGATCTATTTTGAAGTATGATCCATGATGAGAAGAACATAAATTTTGTGATGACATGTTCTTTATATACCTATTAAGTTCAGCTGTTCTAGGATTGCATTTAAGTTCCTTGTTTCTTTGTTTAGATTCTGTTCAGGAGATCTTTCCAGTTCTATCAGAGAAGTATTAAAGTCCCCAGCTATTATAATGTTATAGGATAACATATTGTTTAGACCATTAAGGTCCATTTCATAAATCTGGGAGCATTTCAGTTGGATGCATAAATATTTTGAATTGAAATGTCCTCTTGTTTTCTTGTTCTTTTGACCAGTATGACATGACCTATTGTCAGTATTTTAATATATCCATAAAAAATCATTGATTTTCTAATTGAATCAATCAGGTTTTACTTTAACAACAACAAAAATAGTCTTTTATCATAGATAAGAGAAGTACATGCAAGTGAACCACATTTTCTTTAAGGATATTAAATTCAAAGATAAATTATGTACTTCATTAATTTAAATGTTCCTTTGCTTTATGGAGTTTGGGGAGTCTATGTGGTCAGGCTACATAACATAAAATAATAATTGTTCAGAATAATTAATCATTCATTGCTTATGCTGGTATCTGCTATGTACATCCTTCTGATCTTTAAGAGTCTTAGGTATTTCTCCATGGACCATAGACAAGAAAAGAAAAGCAGATTAGACCTGATGTACACAACCCTCTTAGCATACTCACTGGTAGATGAGCATCATAAATGTTTTTTTAGATATAGAAGATTAATAGCTGATAAATGGAATTTATAGGAAAATAAAACAGATATTTAATTATCATAATAAAGTCTCTGGTGTTAAAGCCTGTATAAATTCCCCTTTTCTCTTAAACCACTAAGGAGTGTTAGAAAGAGCTCAAACTTTAGTTCAATAGTCAAAAATTGAGAATGAATTTACCAAAGAAAAATTCTGGTAGTAATATGTAAAATCACATATGAATTTCTTTGTTTTTTCATTTGTTATTTTTTTTGCCAAACAATAACATTATTCAATTCATCCATATGTTTAGTCATCCAAAAACATACCTATATGCCCAGAATCCTACCAGCTATAGGAGTAATATCTTATGTTAGATACTTATCCTGCTTTTATGAAGTATATAAAGTGGTGAAAGAAACTGACATTTAACTCATAACCAAACAGCTACTTGTTGCTGTTTGTGGCCATAATTTAAGTGATTAGGAATGACTTGTCTAAAGAAAAAATGTTTAAGATGATGTCTGAAGGATGAGTGGTCCGTGACCAAAGGAAAAAAAAAATCCTGAAGAAGAGGGAAGAGTTAACACTGAAAATGTACCTTAAGCAAATGTTCTGAGACGAAATGAATAATGACATCTGAAAAATGAATGGTAGTTCATGTGGCTGAAGAGAGTGTTAAACCAAGATCCGCCTAAGCCTGACCAGAAAGGTTTAGAGGATAATTAATGCATGCAGGGTCCAACAAAAAACATTAGGGCTTTTTTTTCTGTTTTCTCTAATAATGAGAAGCCAATCAAGGTTTTGAAATAAGATACCACTTATTCTAATTTGAATTTCAACAAGATCACTGGGACTGCTCTTTGGTGAATGAAGAAGACTATAGATGTGAATTTAAAGAACATAAAGGATCTGGCCCCCACATCAACTATGAACTCAACCCTACTGCTCTCCTAGAATAGCCCCTCCCAGCCATACTGGCATCCAGAAATTTCTTCCGGCTTTGCTGGTATTTCCCCACTCCAGGACCCTTTTATTAGCTTTAATTTCTCCTCCTTCTTAGATTTTCCACATGACTTTGGTCTTTCGGCTCTTCATGTCTTTTAAAAAGTCCTTTTTCTCGTCCATCAAGGGTCCATCAACCCTCGTCCATCAACCCAGTCAAGATGATCTATGTTAACTTGCTATCCTTTCTCCATAGCACTTAACAGTGTCATGCATACGACCTATTTTTGTATTTGCTTTTCTTAGTAATGAGCTCTTTGGGTGGGATCTTCATTTTCTTGATCCCACTGCTATATTCCCAACACCATTGCTTATGCTTGGTACATAATCAATGCTCAATAAACACTTTTCCTAAGTGAATAAATCAATAACTCAATGAATGTATTCCAGAAATTATTCTAGGCACTGGGAACTCATTGAGGAACAGGGCAGTTACTGTCCTCAGCCTTCTATTTTATTGAATGGAAACAGACAAATAAGCATAAATTGGAAGCTCAACTACTCTGTGTATATATACTAGTCTTTCTCTCATACTGTATTTTCTTCACTACAGTTCCTCAACTCTATTTCCTCTAAATTATTCACTTCCATGACCTAAGTCAAAAATTTATTAACATAAGCAATGCAAATTCAATAAATTTATATATGTTTCAAAGCTACATTACACAAATATGATGAGGATTCCAGTTCTTGATGTAAATGCTATAGGTTAATAGCATATTTATGTAAATTATTATAATAGCATATAATAAGAATAAAAGAGACATATGGTAAAATCTCTATGGTAAAAAACAGCAGTGAAAAAATGATTTTGTCTAAAGAATATAGGGAAAATCAACAAAGAGTTGCCCTTTAAAGTGAATCTTGATATAAATATATCACAGTTTATTAATCCATTAATGAGTTGATTAGCACTTAATACTAATCAGCCATAAAAGAGTATAAAGACTTTACATATCATGCATTGACCTGGATGATGTTGAAGAACATTTTTTTTAGTAAAGTATTACAAGAATGGAAAAAAAACCCACAAGTGTCTAACATATGTAATACCAATATGAAACCAATAGATAAACCAACTACATGCCTACATAAAAGAAAAACAAAATTAAATTCAAATGAGGGCAAGGGGAAGGAGAGAAAAAGAAGAGGAGAGGGGGAAGGAAAATTGGTAAGCTCTCACCTAATGGGCACAATGTAAGTAAGGTACACCCTTGGGAGAAGGACTCAACTACAACTTAGACTTCACCTAACAAATGCAAACAATGTAATCTAATCATTTTACCCTCGTATTGATCTGAAGAAAAAGAAACAACCTATGTACAAAAATTATAAATAAACAAATAAAGTGAGTCTTAGTAGAGGGGAGAGATTTTACTAAGAGACAAAATAAGGACATTTCAGTTGAGGGAAGGAAATTTAAGAAATTTGAAGACATAGTAGGCCTGGTAGAAATGTTTATAGAAATTTGGTTTATCTATGAGTCAGTCGTAGGAAGTAAGTCTGAACAGATAAGAAGTTAGAAATGTATTTTAATTTAAGCTCTTTTCACACTTATAGGTTAAGAATAGCACTATTTTCACAACTCTGGGCCAATTTAATGCCTTGAGAAATAAAGGAATAGAAATAAAAATTAAAATGATAAGCACTGGCAATATCATGTTTTGTTGATACTATCAGGGAAAGCAGGGTTTTATATAAGTATTTTGAGAGTAAGTGAGAATATTTTAAAGATCTCAAATAATCATTTACAAATTTGGGTATCTGAAGATAATTGTTCCCTAAAGGGCCTGAGTAGTGAAGCCTAATCCTTTCATCTACTGAGGAAATATGAAAACAAGATCAAGTAGTTTCCTGGGTTCTGGAGCTTAGCTTGATGAAGTATTAACATGATTTATGAATGTTAGGCCAGACTGAATCTTCACACGTTTACATGTTTGGCTGCAAGGGAACATCTCTGTCTAGAGGGAGCAGTAGCTCTTGACAGGCCTGATTTGCTTCTCTGATACCAGCGGCAATGAAGGTGAGTCACTGCTCTGAATCTCCCATTACACCTGATCATAGCCTTGATGCTTTGAACCAGATACCACTTTTCCCTTTCAGAAAGACATATATTCATGTCTTGAATAATTTTACATTGAACCTACAATTTACCTCCCTAGGAAAAATAAAATTGAATTTAATCTGAAATCTTTGAAAGGGCTCTACTTCCCACCATAATCCCTTTACATAAGAAAGAGTTCTTTGGAGTAAGGTGGGGCTTTTCTTTTGTTTTCAATTTAAATGAACCACCTACTTATTTTAAGGCAACTTAAATGAGTATCATTCCTATTATGGAATGAATATCAGTATTTTTTAACATTTAATTTCTGAAGTGATTATCTTCTCATGATTATTATTTTGAAACACAGGAACACAGTGAGTTTACACTGTCAAAAAGGTATACAACTTGATGGTCATACTTTAAATAATACTTTATTTTAAATGTTGAATATTTCTTTTCAAGCACAACAGTGTAATATAATCAAGCAAAAGATAAAACAGTTTTGTTCACAGTAGTAGAAGTTTCACTTCAACTGTTTAATACATTCAGATCAAACCTCTTGATACTAGAATAAGAAGCTGTGTTCTTAACTGGCTATTGTCTTAGCACATCTGGGAATATATATTTGACCTAAGGACACCCACACTATCCTGAGAAGTTTCTCATACCCAACAATTATGGAAGTTTATAACTTTTATTTGTCTCATTAATTAAATTAAATAATATTTACTATACTATTTACAAAAGCAAATATAATACATGCACCAGATATTGACACCCCAGCTTACCTTGAAGAAATAAAAATAATCCACAAAAGTATCTCTATTTACTTGATCATAATATTGGATTGTAGAGAAACTAAGCAGTGTATTAAAGACACAGATTTCACAGAACTTACACTGTGAGCATCTGAATTCAATATTGATCTCCTTAATTTTCTCATTTTGTTTAATGTTCTTTTAAATAGATAATTGCATTAAATTGTTTCCCTCTGTTCTCCTGCCCTGACTTCTTCTCTGGCAGTAATGAGACAAAAAGAAAAAGAAGTGACTATTTCATGGTTTTTTTCTTATTTGCTTTAAACATTTTTCCAATTAGTTATTAGCCTAAACTTTCCACTTTTTTTGTTTTATTGAAAATATACTATTTGAAACTAAATATACTACAACAATTTTTATCTTATGAAATGAAAAAAAAAAGCTGATGTCAAAAGAAGAGTTTGTAAACACTTAGTAATTGAAGTGATTCTTTTGACTTTTCCTGTCTATAGAGTTTCAGCAAAGCATCTCTGAGAGCTTACCATGTACCATTTATTCTTATACGTAGGTTGCAATCTTTAATTAACACAATCTTCCCAACAACTGTAAGATTAAGTGCCATGATTTTCTTTTTTTATGAATATGGAAACTTGACACAGAGAGGTTGAATAGTTGTACATAGTCATAGAATTAGAATGTGACAGAACAAGTTATCAAAACAAGTACATGTGGATGTAGCATTCACACTATTTAATCAATATTCTAAAATTTAGCTTGGATGTTGGTAAGATCAATTTCAAATATATAGAAGAAATATGTAACTTGAATGTAAACATGTAGTTTCAGAATATGGCAAAAGATAACCTCAACAGTGGTGTTAAAGTTTATTAAATATTATCAATCTACGTTGCTATTTCATGAATAAAGGGAAAGATGCTTTTAGTTAATCAATACCAGTGGAGTAGCTATTAAGTACATTGCAGTTATCGAAATGTCAAGAGTCAACTTAAGCAAGCCTATAGCAGTAGTCCAGGGTGAGTCAGTGTACTTAGGTGATACAACTAAATTGATTTGTAGAATGCAATGTTCAATTACACAATGTAAACATTCTTCTGGTATCTTTATACTCACTTGAGAACTATGGATTTGTGGGGCCTGAAATATGGAAGTTCAGACATTATTTGTAGTTCATATAAAAATATTCAGGTTTTATTGAAATATTAAATAGAAATATGGTATACCAAGATATGGAAAATTTAGGAACTTGTATGCAACAGAAAAATTAAGAAGTAACAATTAAGTGTAAAATGCCTAAATATACATAATTAAAAATTAAAGAAATTGTGAGCAATTATTGAACAATTAAGAAAATATAAAGTTAAAGTGAAAAAGAAATAATGGATACATACATGAATTTTTAATGAATATATGCTTATAACCAGAAAACATGTAACCAGGAAAATAATAATATCATGACTGGAGAAAATTCAAGAAGGGGAGCACACTGGTGCCATTGAGCAGTGTCAAAAGAAGAAAGGACACACCTACCAGCAAAGGACTAAGAAAACTCTCAGATGAGGCTAAGACGATTCTCACCAAGCCCTTATTTGATCCTAATCTACAAATGAGGCATTATATATAAGTGCTGGACAGGATAGGATCTTGTATTAGAACACTGGTTCTCAACCTTCCTAATGCCACGACCCTTTGATACAGTTCCTCATGTTGTGGTAGCCCCCAACCATAAAATTATTTTTGTTGCTACTTCAGAACTGTAATTTTGCTACTATAATGAATTATAATGTAAATATCTGATATGCAGGATGTAAATTAGGCAACCCCTATGAAAGAGTCATTCGACTCCCAGAGGGGTCACGACCCACAGGTTGAGAATGGCTGTGTTAGAGTGTAACACAAAACAATTCAAAATATCATCATATGTCATCATGTCATATATCATAAGTTAAAAATAATTGAAAATGTGTATCATAAATTATTAAAAAATGTGAGGATGAAATTAGATGGATTCAAAAGTTCACATTTTATAATTCTGTTGCATTTGATTTTGTTCTGTTGTGATGTGGTTGTTTTATATTTGTAATTAAATAAATATGTTTGTCTTACAACAAAAACAAGTCATTATTGGAATTATTTTTTCAAATAATAAAATAGAAATGATTTAGAATTAAGAAAGATAAAAATTAGTGAAATAAAATAATTAAAAAATAAAATTTTAAATAAAAATATTTTAAAGTAATTAGAACAGTATAAAACGATACAAGTATATAAATACAAAAATATAACATGAAATAATGAGTCAAAGATAAGTAGAAAATTTTCAAAAATTTGGAACTTGGATATTAAACAAGTTAAAAGTAGCATGAGCATTAGTTATATTCAATCATTATTATGCATACATACAATATAAATTGTTTTAAAGGTGCATTTTACATACAGCCATACCCACAGAAACCTCCTGAAATCTGCCTCATTAATAAAAGCATAAATGTTTCTAAAATAGAGTCCAAAGCTTAGAAACCACAACAGAAGTGGTCTTCTAAGGTTGAGGTATAAAGGAAGAGATTTGGAAATATCTTCAGATTGTACTTATACTTCAACTTTATGTGTAATTAAGTGGAACGCACTTCTGAATGCAGACTGCCATGCATGGTCACAAATTCAATAATGCATTCTTTTGGGGATGCAAATTCTATGGCAGATTCCTCACAACAGATGTTCTAATATGTGTTTTTCAACAGATTCAGGATGCTGTAGAAGGGACCCTGGCTGTGAACATAAAGGCCTAAGGGTTCCTGATAGGAGAAGATAGGTAGATATAAATGATGTCTTATTACTTCAATGATTGATTAATATCAGAGAGGTTTTGAAAATTAGAAGATTTAAATGTGACAAGGTCACCCAGGACTTGGGCCTCTCTTACAAGTCCTAGCATGTACTATAATATCATTAGTATCTACCATAATGGCTTAGAAAACATTCTTATTGAATTTGTAGATGACATCAAGAGTATAGAAGAGATAGTTATTACATTAGAAAAGTGAATCTAATCTTACTTTTAAAGATCTCAACAATCTTACAATATGAGGAACTTAGGCCATAGTTAATTGAAATAAATAGAAAGTTTTGTGTTTAAAGTAGTTGTACAATAGAAACATAAAAAGACATGTTGGCTTGGCGCCTGTGGCTTAATGGGCTAAGGCGCCAGCCACGTACACCTGAGCTGGCGGGTTCGAATCCAGCCCAGGCCCGCCAAACAATAATGATGGCTGCAACCAAAAAATAGCTGGGCATTGTGGTGGGTGCCTGTGATCCCAGCTACTTGGGAGGTGGAGGCAGGTGATTCGCTTGAGCCCAGGAATTGGAGTTTGCTGTGAGCTGTGATGCCATTACGCACTCTACCCAGGGTAACAGCTTGAGGCTTTGTCTCAAAAAAAAAAAAAAGACATGTTAAGAAGAGGTAACATAAACAAAATCTATCTTCAGTTGACTAAGTACTAGCTAGTATCTTGTTTTAACTTCAAAGGTTATAAAATAAATAATGCAAACTTAGCATCAAGCCTGAAGAGATATTCATAGAATTCGTTTATTAGTACATCCCTTCACATAATAATTTAATGCTTTATGCAATCAAGATAATGGGCTATATAATAGTGTAAAGAAACCATACCTGCCCTCAAGAAACACATAATCCATTTAACTAGAGCTTCATTTAAAAACTAATTACAATAAACAATTAAAAATACAATAAAAGGAATAATCACAGAGTTCTAGGAATACTTAAATAGATTAAACTGTTTCTGTTATAATAAAGCCTCAGGAAAGTTACATTAAAATAAATGTCATTTAAGCAGAGCTTAGAGAAAAAAAATTTGATGTGGAGATAAAAATATAGGAAAAATGTAAAATGATCAATGACATGTATAAATAAAGATATAATATTAGCTAAAGACACTATTGGATCTTGTAATATAAGTTTAAGATTATGTATCAAAAAAAGATTATGAATCAAGTTGGCTATAAAATCTACAAAATGACAATTTTTCCATGTGTATGCAGAGGATGTTATAGTTTACCTTGTTTTCAAGTAAACAACCCTATACCCTTGTCTCCATCTGTTTTCACTGGCATTGCAAAGGCTGGATTTGAATCACACTTTCCCAAATCTTTTGTGTGTAAAATTCTAGGTTAAATTTTACCAATAAAAAATCACTTGTAAAAAATTTTGCAGGTAGAAGAAAACATATACTTATGTTACATCCTATGTAGCAGTCGTGGGCAGAATTGGGAGCTTTGAGAAAAGTTTTCCTTTCTCATATTCCCAAGGAACTTCACTGCAAATCACTCACGTCCATGCCTCCAGAAAGCTATGATCATTGTGCTTGTTTCTGTGGCTCCTGAAGTTGCTCAGATTAGATACTAGGAAACTTAGTAGAAAATGTTATAACCGCAAAATATTTTCTTGATCTTTTCCCTCCTGCTATTACTTAAATTTTGTTGAGCGCAAAATCCCCAGTATTAAATGCCTTTCTGTTTGAAATACCTATAGTGATTTCTAGTTTCTATTTTCCTGACAAAAATCCATGTGATTGTTCACTAAAGGGTAACCTCCAAAGGAAAAGGAAAAGGATTTTAATAATAAAGGGGACATGGCTATCCATTCATTTGTTGGGTACTAGTTAGTGTTTTCCCTCAACCACCTCTGCTATCAACAATAGTGGCTGTATTGGGAGTTGTGAGATGGTGCATGGGCTCAGCAACATGGATTTTCCCTTCTGCAGGCTAGCCTGGCTGAGTTCGTTATCTACCAGCAGCAGAGACCAACTTCCAGTCTCTGATATGGCACCATTCCCCTGGGTGGTTAGGCTGATAGCAGGTTGATTGCTTTATAATGTTTCCACCAGGGAAAAGGCAGTACTTTGTTCTTAGTAGAATAAACACTCATTTTGGATATGGATTCGCCTTCCCTGCATACAATGCTTCTGCCAAAACTACCATCTGTGAACTTACAGAATACCTGATGTGTCATTATGGTATTCCACATGGCAAGCGACCCACTACATAGTAAATGAAGTGTGGCAATGGGCCCATGCTCATGGAATTCATTGGCTTTACCATGTACTACTCCACCAGCCTGAAGCAACTGGCTTGATAGAACAGTGGGAGGCCTTTGGAATGTTTAGTTGCAGTGCTGGCTGGGCAGCATTATCATTCAGGGCTAGGGCAAGATTCCCCAGCAGCCTGTGAAACAACATCCAATATATGGCCTTGTTTCACTCATAACCAGGATTGGGGGTGTAGGGATCAAGGGATGTGAATGGAGTGTTCCCACTCATTGTAACCACTAGTGACTCACTAGAAAAATATTGCTTTCTGTTTCTTGGTTTCAAAGCAAGAAATGCTTCCACTAGGAGACAGAACAATGATTCTATTGAAATAAAAGTTAAGACTTCCAACAGGCCACTTGGGCTCCTTAGGTCTCTAAAACAACAGGCAAAGAAGAGGGCGTCACAGCGCTAGTTGGATTGATTGACCCAAACTTCACAGGGAAAACTGCACAACTACTCCGCAGTAGGGCAGAGGAAGAGTCTGTCCGGAAGGCAGGCAGTTCCTTACCATTACCGTGCCCTGGGATGAAGTACCGTGTGTCTACAATTCATTCATCCATGGATAATGCTCTCTTGATTCCTTTTTATTCACCCACTTATAATGATCTAGATTCAGCCTTAGCACTCTTCTTTTCTCTTTTTATGTAAAGAATAATTGCACTTCTATTCTGCGTTTTCATTATGCCTGATATTTGCACTGGGACGATATACAAATATTCTTCCAAGTTGAAAATATTGCAATAAAATGCTAAATTCAATCGTCACCCTCCCATTGTTCATTTGGTATTTCTATTTATCTTAAAATTTTATAAGTCTAACATAAAAATGAGCTCTGCTTTAAAATGGTATTCACATATAAAATTTCCTAAGTATGAATCTATTAATAAACCGTCTTTATCAAATCTCTTAGGAACAATATTGTCACTTACTTTTATGTCTTTTTGTACAGAAAAAGGATTATTAAAAAAGTAGAATCAATGACTTTTCCACGGGTACTTGTATTTTTACTGGTTTTTTGTTTGTTTGTTTTACTGTTCTTGTGGTCTTTTATAATATTCTTTTCTTCAGGGTGTGTGAACTCTGAATCTGGTCCAGATGAAGAACATGGAAAAATGTATTCCTTGTTGTACATTGTTCCAATTCCCTGACAAATATGTTTTTACATAGTAAAAGAGAAAAAAAAACATTTTAGATGGACTACTAAAATGATACAGAAATAAATATTTCTCATAAAAAGCCCCAACCCCCAAATGCTTTAACTCCCCTAGCCTACACAGCATCACAGATTACTCTTGCTTTACTTAAAAGTGTTTAGAACACTAATATTAGCATTCATTTGGACAAAACCTTCTGACATAAAGCATATTTTATAACAAAATTTTGAATATATAATGTAATTTATGAGTACTGCAATGAAAGTGAAAACCAGAAGGGGCATTGGGGCACTATTGTGACGTCAGAAATTTGTAAATTGGATTAACTTAAGTCAGGACTGTTTGTAGTCTTGCTCACAAACTTCAAATTCAAACAACGAATTTTATTCCTCCTCTCACTTGCATACCAGACCACTTAAACACATCACATGTTCTCAGAAATTCTTTATATTTACTCTTTTTTTTTAATAATTTTATTGAATCATAATTATGTACATTGGTGCAATCACTCTTAATATGCAGCTTTTGTTCTAATCCTACCTTAAAGTACTGCTTTAAAAAAAATCTGTATAAACGTGTTATTTAGTGTCTATCACCTAAATGGTATTGATTTCATCTGCTATGAGTTGACTTAAACTCTCAATCTACCTAATTTGAAATCCTAGTTCCTTGCAGAATCTCTTTCTCAAATTATTTCTGTAAATAACTTTTATAATCTCTTATATATGTCAACATATGTAAGAAATTTATAAGTTGGATCAACTTACAAATTTGATTATAAGCAAGTAAAACTATAATTTTGAAGCTACTGACTCTGATAATTATGCCAAAAACTAATTCGGACCAACCACCACATTTGTTAAAGATAAGTGAGACATCCATTGTTGCCTAAATAAATTATTGGTTATCTTCTCTGTTTCTTTTAACATTGGAAAGAGAGAATCCCTATTCTTGGTTACTGTAACCAAGTGTTTGGATTATGAGCACTGTTCTGACCCTTTCAGTTTATCAATACTTACACAAGTATTTAAACTGGGTACAATATCTTTACTAAGATAGTATAAAAGAAAATAGATTAATATGGTTACTACTACACTGTAATTGAAAACTAGCAATCATTTTGAAGGCTAGACCTGCTATGTTTGAATAGCAATAATGGGTTCCCTTTTCAAGTAATGACCTCCATTATAAGGTTATTTTGGCCTTCACTCCCATTGGCTATTTCAGTTGCAGTGTGCTCTTTTCTCTCACAGGTATCTGGCATTTCAAATATCTTAATTTATACTCTAAAGGGGATGGTGTGAGCCCCAATTGTGATCACTGCTTATATAGCAGAAATTTGAGGAAATATTAATGAACTTATCAGTGACTTATTTAATATAAATATGATGTTCAGAGGGAAAAAATCCTAAGTTCATGCTTAGGAGGAAAATATAATATATTTATTTACCTAAAAGTAAAAAAAAAAAAAAAAAAATAGAAAAAAATTGACAAGACCTAAATGCAAGCAACTAACTGGAAATTCATGTCTAAAATCCACAGAGTTGATAGTAAATGTATTTATGTATTTGAAATAAATTAATAAAAACATTTACAAAACTTTTATGATATGCAGTTGACAACGAGGAAATACTTTATATCGCTAGCATCCAAAGCTATGCATATTAAAATAGCAATTTTACTGAAAGGTAAAATTTCAACAATATAGTGATAATTGTTTCTGTGTATGCATATTTATTGTTTTGGTAATTTCTAATTTCCAAAAGGAAATTAGCAATCTCACACAAAAGGAAGTACAAACAAAAGTTACATTTTTATGGGAAAGATAGTATTATGTGTCAAACACTTTACAATAAGTTTCCTAAGACAATAATCAAAACTCAAAACAGATTCCTCAAATTTATTTACAAATTTCTATATAATTTCAAGGTTTATAATTCTAAAGAAATCAAAAAAGATATAAATCTCTAATAATAAAAGATTGATTAACCATACTACAAGTTTAACTATAGAATATATTTTAGAGTGATATTCAAGGAATTGTTAAAATTATAAAATCAGGAGGTGTTTAAAATTAATTTTCTGGAGACTTTACATGTTTTGTATTAACCTGGAAGGAAGTGGAACACATTATTCTTAGTGAAGCATCACAAGAATGGGGAAGCAAGAATCCTATGTACTCAATTCTGATTTGAGGACAATTAATGACCTAGTACACAATGGGGGGATGGGGGTGGGGGAAAGTAGAGAGAGAGACGGAAGGGGGTGGGTTGTCATGGTATGTGACACACTTTTGGGGGATGAGACACAGTTATAAGGGGGACTTTACCTAACTAATAAAAACAGTGTAATCTGGTTCTTTGTACCCTCAATGAATCCCCAACAATAATAAAACAAATGAATAAATAAAATAAAAGTAAGTTTCTAAAGAGATCTAAGATATATTTGCAAGTTTGGAAAGTAGAAATATTTTAAATAAAAACAATCTGAAAGTGTAAATATTAAAATGTCAACAAAGGCTATGTCTGGGACTAGAATTTCATGATGATGATAATATACATGATGATGTGTCATAGTATGTGCATATGGAAGAATAACACATACACACATACATATATAGATTCATATAATGCATGTGTGAGGTATGACAATTAAGTTAATGAATTCATCCTAGGAAAAGGGCTACATATCTCATTGCTGAATAACACTGTAGTTACTTTAAAGCTTTCCTTTGGGAAGCTATACACTGATGCCAGTGCCTACTACACTTTTCAAAGCAATTTTGGAACTCTTTTTTTTGGAATGGCTTTCAGAGCTGTTGTCATATTACCCTCGATGTACTGAATGTCATCAAAATGTCTTTCTTTCAATCTTTCCTTTATTTTCAGGTAAAGAAAAAAGTAATTGGGGACCAGTTCAGTTGAGTAGTGAGGGTGTTCCAATACAGTCATTTGTTTACCAGCTAAAAATGCGCTCATAGACAGTGCCGTGTGAGTTGGTGCATTGTCCTGATGCAGGACCATGAGTTGTTGGCCAAGATTTTCCTGTTTCTCTATGTATGTTTACTTGGTCTGTTAGGTTTCTCCAAGTCAGCCAATGATTTTGAAGCATAATTTGGAAAATTTTTGCAATGTTTTCATCAGTTCTACTCATTACTGGATGCTCTGACCTCTCTTCATCAGTGAAACATTCTCTCCACTCAGTAAAAAACACTTAATCTATTTATATGCTGCCATATTCTTCATAGCATTATCCTTATAAACTTTGAAAACACGTCCCTTATTTCACATCCATACTTGCTAAGTTTAACAAGAAATTTAATGTTCATTCATTGCTGTAATGAAAGCTCTAATATTCTCATGATGGCACACAAAAACATGTAACAACAATAATGAACAACACTCAGCAAGAACCACCACATGTTGACATGAACACGGCTGTGAGATACAGATATAGCAAGGTTATGAAACCTTACAGAGTTGTTTGTACAGTGTTGTCAACATATGGTGATATCTTATGAACTTAATTGTCAGTCTGCATACAGTGATTAAAATACAGAGTAACTTAAAAAGTTGGTTATTAAACAAGTTAAACACACTTTGCTTGAAAATTCAGTTAAAATTTTATTCTGTGTCTTGTAAATGCCTTACTGCACCTATAAATACATGTGCAAAATGCATATAAAGAGGAATGCATAACATTTTAAAAACTTTGCAGAATTTTGAGAAAAGCCAGGAGTTTTTTACTGTAATTGTGAATTTGTATAGGTCTTAGAAATTCTGTATAAGTATTCTCACAAATATTCCCCTATGATTATTTTAAGGAAAGGTCATGTGAAATATAATCGTTTCATTTCCCTCTTTCAGAATTCATACAAAGGCCTCTCTGATTGCATTAATGTGCTAATATTAATAAGTGACCAATATTATCCATAATTTGGTAAGATTTATTCCCCAAGGATAGGAAAGACTGCCAATTCTGGTAATTTTAACACCTGTGAGCAGCCTTTAAACCTGAACTGGAAAATTTTTAAGATTGGCAGAGAGGGTGGAAAATAAACACCAAGCATAGGCATTCTCCCCAGGTATTTATCATCTTTCCCTAGGATGAGTCACTTCTGTTTCCCACCATGCTTATGAAGTCACCACTGTGGAAGGAAACTTTACCCTGCTTGCCATCCCATTACTCACTTCATAATCAGGGGACTGATTGAACATGGTCGCATTTTATTCAAGCTTAAAGCATAATTTTCTATCTTCTTTCCAAAAATACACTATTCATCTGTATTAACTTTCCATCAAATAAAGGAGAAAATTAAATTTTGCGTTGAGTTTGTTCCTCTCAGAGCAAGATGGCAGCTGGGTAACAGCTGCTGTGCAACTGGGATCAGTGAGATTGGGGAGAGAAGACTCTGGGCATCTCTGGCTGGTGGGATTTTCCCAGAAACTTCCTTTTGGTGACACAAGGAGTAAGCAAGAGACTTCTGGACCCCATGAGCAGGACAAAAGTGGTGGAGAACTAGCAAGTGGTGGGTTCATTTGTTCCATCGGAGGCTGCCCACAGCTGTAACCATAACAACATCAAGACTGCAAGCAGGAAAAGCCTTATCTGTGGGCTGTTTTGGTTGTTTTGGACTTGGGCACTCAATTGAAGTGCCTTGGGAGACCTTGGGTGGGTTTACGTATGACTTTAGACATTGTCTGGAGCCCCAGACTGACCTGCTGAGCTGGAAAGGAGCTAAAATCATTCAGTTATGGGTGCATGCACAGCTACTCTCGGGGGGAGCTGCCCCTCAGGGTCGCAGCTTGGGGATCAGCCATGAGACCTTGGACGAGTAATCTAGAGACTGAGTTTCCCAGATGCGGGACTGAGAGTCTGGGAAGAGTGGAGATCTAATGTCTGACAGATTATAGCCTTGGCCCTCAAGGGCATAGGAAGAGACTGGTTTTGGCACACTGCATAAGTGAGCAGCCTGGCTAGGAAAGATCACAGTGATAAGTGCTTTCCTTGGAAAGTTTCTGCCTAGCCAAGGTTCAAAATTTGGAGTGTCTTTTAAGTAGGCTGAGGAGACATTTGGGCTCCCAAACCTGCAGGGTCTGAGAAATCAGCAGAGGTCTCCAGTCTACATCTCATACAGCTGTATCAACATCATGATTAACATCTCATACCTCAGAAGATCACCTATTGCCCAGACAATATTCAGAAAGATACATATACTGTTTTGGTTTTTGGTTTGGGAGTTTTTATTTTTTTTTTCTTGTTTTTGTTGTGGTTGTTGTTGTTCTTTTTTTTTTTTTCTTAATTTCAACATTTTTACTCTACATTTTTCTTTTTTTCTCTTTTTTTCTTCATGATTCGATTTCAAATATAATCTTCCATTTTTGCCTTCTTTATCAATTAGAACTTCATTTTTGCTAGTGTTTCTGCCCCTATTATTTGTTTTTTCCCCACAATCCCATAAGGGTTTTTGTTTGTGTGTTTTGGTTTGATTTACAGTTTATTTGTCTTTCCTCTCTACTTGATGGAAGTGGGGTAGTGTGTCTGATCAGACTGGCAAAAAGTTGCTGACATCCAGGGAATCTCCCAACCCAGCACCCACAGAGGTTGGGGGCTTTTAAAGTTGGGACAAAATACCCTGCTATGCACCTATATTACTCCTGTCTCCTTCTTTCAGTGCATTTCTTATTTTGGTCAATATTTCCTTTTACTCACTCAGTCTACTTTATCTTCTTTCTTTCTTTTTAAAAATCTTTTTTCCCTTCTTGATCTTCAATCATCTCATCTTTCTGGTCTCATACCAAAAAAGACACATCAAAACTTTAGGCCAGAGGCATGGTAACTTAAAGAGCAAGAGGAAGTGAAAGGAAAATTAGGGCAAGGAAACAGATACAAGAAAATACTCATGAAGAAGAATCAGCAGAAAAATCCTGGAAACATGAAATACCAGTCCAGGACAACCCCTTCAAGGAACTATGAGGTAGCTACTGCAGAAGATTCCACCTATAAAGAAATGTTAGATATCACAGAAGGGAATTTAAAATACAGATGATGAAAAAAATGAAGAAAATTGCTGAGAAAATGGAAAACAATCAAAAGACAATGAAGGAAATTGCTGAGAATGTGGAAGATAACCAAAAGGACATCCAAAGACAGAACATTATGAAGAATATAGAAAGGATACAGCAGAGCTGAAGGAACTGAAGCAGTCAATTAGGGAAGCTAAAGATGCAATAGAAAGTATCAACAATAGATTAGATCATGCAGAAGAAAGAATCTCAGAAGTAGAGGATAAAGCTCTTGAGATAACTCAGATATTTAAAGAGGCAGAAAAGAAGAGAGAAAAAGCAGAACATTCACTGATAGAACTATGGTACTTTATGAAGCATTCAAACATATGAGTTATAGGTATCCCAGAAGGGGAAGAAGAATGCCCCTAGAGGAATGGAAGCCATTCTAGAGAATATTATAAATGAAAATTTCTGAAATACCACCAAAGATTCTGACATACTACTTAGGGTGATATCAAAACCCTGGCCACATCAACTCAAATAGAGCTTCTCCAAGACACAGTGTGATGAACCTATCAAAAGTCAAGACAAAAGAAAAGATTTTGCAAGCGTCTAGTAGTAAGTGCCAACTGACCTATAGGGGCAAATCTATCAGGGTGACTGCAAAATTCTCTAATGAAACTTTTTAAGCCAGAAGACAATGGGCATCTACCTTTAATATACTTAAACAGAACAATTTCCAACCCAGAATTCTATATTCCACTAAGTTAAGCTTCAAAATTGTTTGAGAAATCAAATCTTTTACTAACATGCAAACATTGAGAAAATTTACCACAAGAATAGCTTTACAGGAAATATTTCAACCTGTTCTACACACTGACAATCACAATGGACCTTCATAAAAATAAACACCCAGAAATTAAAGGACAGAACCTGGCTTCCACAATGGTGCAAAAGACAAAACTAAGCAATGGACTTCCACAACTAAAATGGATAGAATGCTACCACACTTATCAATTATCTCAATAAACGTCAATGGCTTGAATTCCCTGCTGAAGAGACATAAATTGGCTGGTTTAAAAAACACAAGCCATCTATTCACTGTCTGCAGGAAACATACTTCATGTCAAAAGACAAATTAAAACTCGGAGTTAAATAATTTCAGATACATGTGGATTTAAAGCAACTAAAGTCAAAAAAGACAATGATGGTAACTTCATATTGGTCAAGGGAAAAATGCAACAAGAAGATATTTCAATTCTAAATATTTATGTATCCAATTTAAATCCTCCCAGATTCTTGAAACAGACCTGGCTTAGTCTGAGCAATATGATATCCTATAAACACCATGATAACAGGGGACTTTAACACCCCTCTCTCAGAGCTGGACAGATTCTCTAAACAGAAATTAAACAAAGATATAAGAGATTTAAATGAGACCCTAGAACAATGTGCTTGATAGATGTATATAGAACACTCCATCCCAAAGATACATTCTTCTCATTGCCCCATGAAACATTCTCCAAAATTGATCATATCCTAGGACACAAAAAAACCTCAAAAGACTCAAAAGAATTGAAATATTACCTTGTGTCTTAACAAACAACAAGGCACTAAAAATAGAACTCAATTCCAACAAAAATGTTTAACCTCACACAAAGGCATGGAAGTTGAACAGCCTTATGCTGAATGACAGTTGGATGCAGGAAGAAATAAAAAAGGAAATCATCAACTTCCTTGAGTATAAGAACAATGAAGACACAAACTACCAAAACCTGTGGGATATAGCAAAAGCAGTCCTGAGAGGAAAATTTATTGCTTTAGAAGCATTTGAAAAACAGAAAGAGAGCTCATCAATAAACTCACAAGCCATCTTATGGAATTGGAAAAAGAAGAACAATCTAAGTCTAAACTCAGCAGAAGAAAACAAATATCCAAAATTAAATCAGAGATTAATGAAATTTAAAACAAAAGAATCATTCAGAAAATTAATAAAACAAGGACTTGGCTTTTGAAAAAAATAAATAAAATAGATAACCTTTGACCAGACTAACTAGAAATAAAAAAGTAAAATCTCTAATAACCTCAATCAGAAATGATAAAGGGGAAATAACACTGATGCCACAGAGATGCAAGAGATTAACTCTGAATACTATCAGAGTATTTTCTTTATGCTCAGAAATTTGACAATGTGAAGGAAATGGATGAATATTTGGAATCACACCCTCTACCTAGACCTAGCCCAGAAGAAATAGAGCTCCCAAACACACCAAATTCAAGCACTGAGATCAAAGAAACAAACAAAAAAAAGCTGCCAACAACAACAAAAATGCCCTGGTCTAAATGGCTTCACACCAGAATTCTATCAAACCTTCAAAGAAGAGCTTATTCCTATGCTGCAGAAATTATTCAAAAAAAATTGAGGAGGAAGTAATCTTCTCCAACACATTTTGTGAAGCAAACATCACCCTGATACCAAAACCAGGAAAAGACCCAACCACAAAGGAGAACTTCGGACCAATTTCACTAATGGTTATGGATGCAAAAATTCTCAATAAAATCCTAGCCAATAGATTACAGCTAATGATCAAAAAAGCTATACATCATGATCAAGTAGGTTTCACCTCAGGGATACAAGGCTGGTCTAATATACATAAATCCATAAACATTATTCACCATATCAACAGAAGCACAAACGAAGCCCATATGATCATCTCAATAGATGCAGAAAAAGCATTCAATAATTTCCATCATCCTTGTCTAATTAAAACACCACGGAGTTTAGGAATAAGTGGCACATTTCTTAAACTGGTTGAAGCTATTTGTGACAAAACCACAGCTCTTATTTTACTGAATGGAGTTAAAATGAAAGCTTTTTCCACTTAGAACTGGAACCAGACAAGGTTGTCTGTCCTCTGTCATCATTACTATTCAACATAGTGCTGGAAGTTCTAGCCGATACAATTAGGCAAGACCAGAAAATAAAGGGGATCCAAATGAGAGCAGTGGAGGTCAAACTCTCCCTCTTTGCTGATGATATGATCTTATACTTAGAGAACCCCAAAGACTCAACCATAAGCATCCTGGAAGTCATCAAAAACTACAGTAAAGTTGGACGGCACCTGTGGCTCAAAGGATTGGGGCAGTGGCCCCATATACTGGAGGTGGTGGGTTCAAACCTGGCCCTGGCCAAAAACTGAAAAATAAAAAATAAAAAAATACAGTAATGTCTCAGGATATAAAACAAATGTTCTCAAGTCATTTGCCTTTGTATACGCTAATAACAGCAAAAATGAAAGGCTAATTAAGGACACAACTGCCTTCACCATAGCCCCAAAGAAAATGAAATACCTAGGAATATACCTAACAAAAGAGGAGAAGGAACTCTATAAAGAAAATTATGAACCACTAAGAAAGGAAATAGCAGAGGACTTTAACAAATGGAAGAGCATATTATGCTCATAGCTGGGAAGAATCAATATTGTTAAAATGTCTGTACTTCCCAGAACAATCTATGGATTCCATGCCATCCCTATTAAAATTCCAACATCCTGTTTTCAAGACTTGGAACAAATAACTCTGCATTTTTTGTATGGAACCAGAAAAATATTCATTTAGCTAATGCAGTTCTTAGTAATAAAAACCTAGCTGGGAGTATCACAATATCAGATTTCAGGCTGTACTACAAGGCCATAGTGGTCAAGACAACATGGTACTGGTGTAAAAACAGAGACATAGACACTTGGAATTGAATAGAAAACCAGGAAATGAAATCAACAACTTACAACCACCTAATCGTTGATAAACCAAACAAGAATATACACTGTGGGAAAGACTCCCTTTACTTCAGTAAATGGTACTGGGAGAACTGGATATCCACATGTGAAAGACCAAAACTGGACCCGCACCTTTCTCCACTCACAAAAATTGATTCAAAGTGGATAAAAGACTTAAATTTAGTGTACAAAACAATAAAAATCCTCATAGAAAGCATAAGTAAAACACTGGAAGATATCAGCATGGGGAAAGATTTTATGAAGAAAACGGCCATGGCAATTGCAACAACAACAAAAATTAACAAATGGGATTTAATTAAACTGAAAAGTTTCTGTACAGCTAAAGAGACAACAACCAAAGCAAATAGACCACCTACCCAAAAGGGTAGGATAGTTGCATATTTTGAATCAGACAAAAGCTTCATAACAAGAATCTATAAAGAACTTAATCTACATGAAAAAAGCCAACAATCCCATACATCAATGGGGAAGAGGGATGAACAGAACCTTCTCTAAAGAAGACAGACTAATGGCTAGCAAACATATGAAACAATGCTCTTCATCCCTAATTATTAGAGAAATGCAAATTAAAACCACCCTGAGATATCATCTAACCCCAGAGAGTATGGCCCACATCACAAAATCTCAAAACTGCAGATCCTGGCACAGATGTGGAGAGAAAGAAGCACTTTTACACTGCTGTTGGGACTATAAACTAATACAACCATTTTGGAAGAAAGTATGGAGAAACCTCAAAGAACTCAACCTAGACCTACTATTTGATCCTGAAATCGCATTACTGGGCATCTAGCCAAAAGAAAAAGAAAACCTTTTATTATAAAGACTCTTGTACTAGACTGTTTATCGCAGCTCAATTTATAATTGCTAAAATGTGGAAACAGCCTAAATGCCCCTCAACCCAGGAATGGATTGGCAAGCTGTGGTATATGTATACCATGAATACTATTCAGCCATTAAAAAAAAATGGAGATTTTGTAGTATTTGTATTAACCTGGATGGAGGTGGAAGACATTATTCTTAGTGAAGCATCACAGGAATGGAGAAGCATGAATCCTATGTATTCAACTTTGCTATGAGGACAATTAATGACAATTAATGACATGGTGGGGGGTGGAGAAAGAGGAGAGCAGAGAGAGAGAGGAGAGAGGGGGGTGGTGGAAAGGAAAAGGAAAAAAAAGAGAGAGAAAAGAAAAAGTCTTTTTTCTGGAGAAGAAATGCCATTTATTTCAAAGATGTGGGTGAAGTAAGCATACCTTGCTTCACTGTTGAGTTGGAAGCTGTTATATAAATATTAACTATGGAGCTACCCATCAATGTAAAAATATAACTTATAAAATTGTTTATTGTCCTGTTTTCAGTGTGGCAAGAAAAAATTTTGTGTTGAATTTTTCATTATGCTATGTTGAAATACGGAGCTGGCTTAGTGACATTACCAGAGGAAATTAGTCAGTACTTCTTAAATACTAATCCTTAGAAGCCATGATGGTTGGGGAAAAAGTGCCTTCTTGAATAGGCACTATTTTTGTTTATGTTTCTTCTGTGCAAGATCAATCTTATGTGTTGACACAAAAGACTTCTGCTTGCACCTTGAATGAAGAAATAACAAGAAAAAAATTCTAACTTAAATATTTTTAGTTTGTAGGTCTTCAAAAAATTTACCTAATCTGTATTACTGAGGTAAAAACTGAAAGCTATTAGAATGCAAATATTCTGGCCAGGCAAGTACTCTCAGGCCTATCATCCCAGCATTTTAGGAGGCAGAGGTGGGTGGATTGCTTGGGTTCAGAAGTTCAAGACCAGCCTTAGCAAGAGCAAGACCTTATCACCTTATCAGTATAAATAAAAAAGAAAAAAGGAAAGAAAATCTAGCTGTGGGGCATTTTGGTGGGTGCCTATAGTCCCAGCTACTTGGGAGGCTGAGGCAATGATTGCTTGAGTCCAGGAGTTGGAGGTTGCTGTGAGCTAGGCCCACACCACAACAGTCCACCCAGGGTAGCAGAATGAAACTCTGAAAAAAAAAAAAAACACAAAATAAAACAAATAAAAAAAGAATGCAAATATATTGTAAAGCATTATGGGATTGCAAAGTAATACAACCCCTAAGGAAAGAAGTATGGAAAATTCTGAAAGAATAAAAGTCAATCTTCTATTAGAACCCACAATCCCATTACTAGGTATCCTCCCAGAAGAAAAAAATCATTTTACCACAAGAACTTTTGCACTAGATCATTTATTGCAGCTCATTTCATAATTGCCAAGATGTGGAAGCAAACCTAGTGCCTATCAACCCATGAATGGATTAACAAACTGCATTATATGTAAACCATGGATTATTATTCAGCCATAATAAAATTGGAGACTTTACATCTTTTATGTTTATATGGATGAAATTGAAACATATTTTTCTTACTACAGTATCTCAAGAATGGGGAAATAAAGTATCCAATCTACACTACTAATATGAAACATTTGTATCCTCATATCGATCTGAAACATAAATAAATAAACAAGAATTATTAGCTCATTAATTTTATATAAATTATAAGTGTCTAAGTTCAAGTAAGATAGACAGTCACCCCCAGAACTCTGAAGTGTAACTTCATAGAATTAAAATCTAAACTACGAGGAAGAAATCAGGAGCTTTCTGCTAGCCAAAGAGTTTTTTTTTAATTTTTTTTATTAAATCATAACTGTGTACAATAATGCATTTATGGGGTACAATGTGCTGATTTGATATACAATGTGGAAAGCTTACATCAAACTGGTTAATATAACTATCACTTCACTTATTTGTTGTGGTAAGACATTTATATTCTATTCTTAATAGTTTTGAAATGTAACATTGCATTGTGCACATTAGGTGAGGCCAAAGAGTTTTCTTTTTTTTTTTTTTTTAGACACAGAGTCTTACTTTATTACCCTCAGTAGAGTGCCGTGGCATCACACAGCTCACAGCAACCTCCAACTCCTGGACTTAGGTGATTCTCTTGCCTCAGCCTCCCGAGTAGCTGGGACCACAAGCCTGGCCAAAGAGTTTTCTAAACCAAAGCATTTGTATATATATGAAAATAAAAAAGTAAAGCACAATTATTAGGATAATATAGTCCTAATACTCTTTACTGTTTCTTTGCTACTTCTCTTCTGCATCTTTCTTCCACTTTCATTTTTCCTGATCTTATTTTTTTATTCTCCTCCTTGTAATTCTGCTCCATTAGTAGGAATCCTCCACAATCTTTAATCATTTTATTCTTATTTTTTTTCCTCTAGATGTTTGAAAAATTCTGGCTTCTTTTCTTTTTTATTTTTGAGGATACAATTTTCTTTCAAATACTCTAAATCGAAGTTATTTCTTCCTCCTGTACTCATATCATTATGTGACAAAATGTAGTAAATCTTCTCTTTATATCTGTAGCCACTTTCTTTTATCTTTCATTAGGAAACATATATTAGAATTTGGTAATGGTGGTAACTCTTGGGGTATATTCAAAGAAAGTGTATAATTTTTGCCTTCAAATAGTTTATAGTTCATAGAAAACAATGACATTGTAAAAATCATAACAATAAAGCATAATGAAAGTTACAGGAAAAAAAATTTAGATAGCATTAAAAATAAACTAAAACCTTTATTTTAGTAACCAAGAAAATAATGCCCTTAGGATGTGACGTTTAATGCATAGAAGCTACTAGTAGGCACCTTTATTCTAGAAGGAAAAAAAAAGAACAGTGTGTCAAAATGGAAATAAGATCTATTGATTTAGAAAGCACCAGAAAATATTTATTAAGGAGAATCTATGTGCAAAAATAAAAGAACAGTAAGTGAAGTCTACAAAACAGGTAATACAGGGTTGTGTTTATCAAGCTTACAAGTTTAATTCCATTTAAGGGAAAGAGGAAGTTAATGAACCACCAAAATGAGAAGACATACTAATAGATTTTCATTTTGAGAAGTCCACTTTAATTGCCTTGATAATAAGGTCATGTGCCACATAACAACCTTGTGGTCAGTAATGGAGCACTCATACAAAGGCGGTTTCGTATGACTGTAATGGAGCTGAAAAGTTCCTATTGCCTAGTGATGTAGTTGTACCATAGTTTAAGTACTTAATTATTAAAATAAATTTAATATAAACTATATACAGCATTTATAAAATCTATAGTACTATAAGTGATGTCCTACATCTTTGCATTCATTGTCCTCACTCTGGAAAGTAATTGAGCAAGAGAGTTAGTATCCAATATAGGTAAAATTTAATGTAAAATTGCTAAGAATAAATATATCAAGCAGGCTATAAAAAAAGGAAGGAAAAACAGAATTTTCCAGCATTCAAAACAGAGTATCTGAAGCCTGAGCTTACCCTGTCCTTAGAGTAGAATATTTAACACTTACTTAGTTTTATATATCTCAAGATATATTCTGATATAGATATTTTTTTAAAAGGTTCTAAAGATATAACAAAGTCCAAATTCTATAAACAAGATTGTATACAACATCACTTGAAATCCTCTTTTTCATGGCTATTTAACTCAGGCTACTGAAAAACAATGGACCTCAAACTTTGACTTCTTACTGTTGGTCAGTGAAGAACAAGAATAACCCTCAGAAATGGTGCAAAGGGTTGACAGGATCATGCTTATGTTTGATCAAAGTCAAGAGAATGTTTGCACAGAGCCTCTCAAGCTAAATATGGAAAAAATGGCGACAAAAACACTAATACTAACAAAAGAATGCAAAATCAAGTAGGCAAATGTTTTACATTTAAAAATGAGAGTGGAGGGCGGCGCCTGTGGCTCAAAGGAGTAGGGTGCTGGCCCCATATGCCAGAGGTGGTGGGTTCAAACCCAGCCCCGGCCAAAAATCGCAAAAAACAAACAAACAAACAAAAAATGAGAGTGGAGCAGAGAGATTCAGAATCTGATGGAGAATTCAAAGGAATAATTCAAAGGGAAAAACATCCACTTCACAGCTTAAAGAACATAATAAAAACAATGATTCTGTAAAGAAAGGACACAAAGAAAAGCCAACAATAGAAGAAAATGGAATTTTAAAAAGTGAGATTACAAAGACAGAAAACAAAATAATAAGAAGAATCAAAATAAAATAGTTACAAGTAATGTCATAAAGAAAATATATGAAAATTATAGAAACTCAGGAAATGATAATTGATAAGAACAGAACAGAAAAAATGTTACCACTGTTCGTGAAGAAAACGTAAGTGAAAAACTTACTCAAATATGTAATGCAGGTTTCCAGTAAATATGGCCGTCTGAGGAGATTTAGGTTGGTGACTTCAATTTTCCCTAAAATTAAATAAATCTAGGTATGTTTGTGTATAAGACACAGACTAGAAATTTTAATGACATTGTCAGGCCAGAAAGGTGAAATGCCCAGTGCTAGCGGTTATCTAGAGCCCTGTCATTCTAAGCAGAACGGACTGGAAGCACGCAGAAATGTTAGACTCAGAAATCACCAGGGTAGCTAGTCGCTATAGCCAAAAGAGCAGCACAACAATCTCAAACCAGGGTTAGCTTTGCTCCTGCCCATTTCCTCCCCAATATACCAGAGAGGGCCACACAGCATGGAGCTGTAGGGAAGAAAATCTTTACTTTGGGTTGAACAAAATTCATGAAGGATAGCCCAGTTAAACTACCATTTCCTCATTCCATAGGAAAACACAGTATCTCAGGGGGAAACTAGCCAGGTATGCTAAAACTATATTTTATAAAATTTTACTTTTCTGTCAAAATCACTTGTCTTGTTCAGATTTCATAGGCCAAGTGAGCCGACTGTCAGAATCACCTCATCATTTCTCCAGGGCAGCATTTAAAATCCAAAAGAGCAAACCGAAAAACTGCACTCTAGAATCAAGCGCTGTGCCTCTGGTTAAACTAGATTATCACTTCCTGCCATCCTGTAAACAATATCTTGTTTCCTAGTGACTATTTTTATCTTCTGACTCTGACTTGATATTTCTCTTTCCTGCAACACTTTTTTTTTTTTTTTTTTGCAGTTTTTGGCAGGGGCCGTGTTTAAACCCTGCACCTCCAGTATGTGGGGCCAGTGCTCTACTTTGAGCCACAGGTGCTGCCCCCTTCAACACTCTTGTACATAATCCAATTCTGGTCATTATATTTTGAATTTCCTCAGCAACTCTCCCTCCTCTCTCTCAACTTGACAATGTTCACTACTATCTCCAGCCCAATGACATGGCACATACTTTCTCCTTTCTTGTTCATGGACCCCAGCCTGGTCCTACCTATTAACATTCTGAATTGGGCTCATTTATCATTAACATTGAACATCCAAATATACAAAAGGTTGGTCCTTCATTCGCAATTATCATGTTATCAACTCAAATATTTTTTCATTTTATGCTCAGAATGAAAGAGGCATTTCTCCCGTCTATGTAGACCAGGTGGTTATTCCAGTAATCTTTTTATCTTGTTATCAGTTTTTACCTATCTTTATCTGAGGAGATACTGGTATATTTTAGTTCATAAACCCCTGTATTATGTGTTTATTTGTAAAGTTATTTATTTGTATGCACTTTTAAGCTATTAACAGTTAGTCTAATTGTTAATACTTAGATTTTTTTATTGAAATTTTAAGTTTATCTTTTATATACTTTTTTATTCTTTTAATCATATCCTTCCAAAATATAAAATATAAAATTATTTTATATTTAATATTAAATTCATCATAGGTAAGTATTAGCTTTTATTAGAATTTATTTATGAAATTTCTGTACCTTGTATTTATTATTATCTTATATTACCAATTATTAGATTCAATATTTTGATCATTCTGTATTTCTGTAATTTAATGTTCTATCTTTTTATCTTTGCCTTCCATTTTTCTTTAATCAAGGTTTTTTTTTCTGATAATAGTAACAAACTTTGTCTGAAAGCTTGCATTTCAAGTTGGCATTCCAGGCAACTCTATTCTTTACTCGTGTATTAAATGCATACTCTAAGAAAATATCAGTGTATAAAATAGGTAATCTTCTTCCTGATAAAGACACAGATAAATTATATGCTACGTTTGGAAGTTACATACTCTATAGAAAAAATGAAGTGTAAAGAAAATTTTAAATAGGGTAATCAGGGTAAGTCTATTGAGAAAGCAACATTTGGACAAAGATATATATGACCAAAATGTGTATTTCGGGCAGAATAAATGCCAGCGTTAAGTGTTTAGGAGCAGACAAAGTAAGGAGGAGTATGTGAAATATAATCTTTGCCTTCCTTATAGACATATCTTACAAGCCAGCATAAGAATATTAGATGCCACAATAAACTAATTCCGTATTGGGTAAAAGAATGTACTATCTGGCATAGAATTTTAAAAGAAGTCCAGATATTGTGCTTAGAAAGGACTGCTTCAAGTAAGGGCAAAAGCAGGAAGATAATTTAAAAACCTACATTATTATTTCCTAATATTCATAAGAGATAATGGTCACTTGGACCAGAGCTGTAGCCATAGAGGTGCTGAGAAGTAGTAATCAGGTTAGATCTAAGGCATGACCATAATTTCCTGGTGGATTTTATGAAGTATGTGAGAAAAAGACAAGAGTCACGTACGTCATAAATTTTTTCACCCACCGTAATTTCCCAAATTGCCCTTTATCTTTCTGTTTTACAGACTGTTACCCATGAAGTCCTATGATACTTTCTGAGTACATTGAGTCGGTCACACTTTGTGGTATCATTTTTAAATAGTCTTTATTGCTAATAAAGAGTTTGTAATTTAGCATGTCCAACAGCAGTTTATGTTTCTAATTTATTATATTATAAACTTTAAGATGACATTCAACACACACAGTCTTTCCTATAATAGGTAATATATTATTCAACTACTCCTTGGTACACTTCCTGCCAGGCTCATGGAACACTTAAGATTTCTTCTTCATAGGAAGAATGGCACATATTTAAAATACTAAACCTGGAAATATTAGAAATTTAATAACAGTTATAAACTCTGAGTTGAGGGAGCTCAAATTTTAAGCACAAGACTGATATTAACAATCTCAATCATTGAAAATCGTAAAACACCCAAAATCTGTGATAAGAGATACTAAAAACAACAACAACAAAAAACATGGAGAAACAAACATCGGGATTTCAGCAGTATTTTTACTGGAAACCATACTACTAAAGAGAGAGTAGAGCAACATCATTAAAGCTTAGAACAAAAAACAAAAAAAGGTCAACATAGAATTTTATACTGAGAAAAAGGTCTTTCAACAATGAAGACAAAACAAAGGCTTTTTGCCACATTCTAATGCTCCAACAATCCATCCTGAGCAGACCCACATTCTAAGAGGTTAAAGTAAGTTCTCTCAAAACATGCACAATGATATTGGATGGGAATCAAAATTTATTAATAAAATGGAGCAAGCAATGTTGGCTTAATGGGTGAATAAATTAGATATATATAATATAAATATAAATATATAAGATAAATTTAAATTAAAATATATTTCGTTGCTTTCTAAATGCTTTGAAAAATAGTCAACTATTTAAACAAAAATTATATCAATGTGTTGCATAAAATGCATATGACATTATTATTAAATTTGAATTGGGATAAATGGAAGTATCCAAGGATAAGGTGATAAAACTATAGGCAAAGTCTCATAACATTGCTAGAGGTACATTATAATTAGGTAAAGATGTGTAGTATAAATCACAAAACAATTACTAAAAAAGCTAGAAAGTTATAGTTGCTAAGCCAGAATCAAAGAACTTTTTAAATTCATCTCCAAAAAAAAAAAGAAAAAGAAAAAAGAAAAAGGAGAAATGAAGCAAAGATGAAATAATAAGAAAAAAAAAGAAAGATAATAAATCTATACCTAATCATATCCAAAAATCACATTAATTATAATTGCCTAAATATACCGATTAGGAGGTAGATACTATTCGATGGTATTTCCATATGTATTAAGTAAAAAACAAAGAAACCCCAAAACCCAAACAACTTTGATGCATACTTTCCCACATTTAAAAATTCACTTAAAATGAAGCAGACCTTCATGAAAAATCTAGAGTTGTAAAAGTTTTGAAGGGATTATACAAGAAACCTTTGTGATCTTGGATTATACAGGTAAATAACAAATTGAAAAGTTAGACCTCATGAAAATCAATAACTTTTTATTCAACAAATGTTATAAAGAAAATGAGAGACAAACAAAAGAATGAAAAATATTATAAATCAAATGTATAATAAAAAGACATTCAGAGTCTATAAAAGTTGTCAAAACTAATAATAAGAAAA